>ONZH01004313.1:0-192605 GCA_900303285.1 Rhinella marina
ATTTGTAACATTTTTTTAATGACATATTTGGGGGGAAATTATTTTTTTAATATGTGATTTTTTTATATATTTTCTTTTTATTATTTTTTTATTTTTTATTTTACACTTTGTGTCCCCCATAAGGTCGATCAAGGCCTCAGGGGGACATTTAACTTCACTTATTTATTTTATTTTTTTTACACTGGATTTCTCCTGTAACTGGGGCTGACATAGATAGCCCCAGTTACAGGGGAAATACATCCCCAGAGAGGCTGTACATCATAATACTATGCTGTAAAAGCCTCAGTGCAGGGCTGATCGGGTCTATGAGAGGACCCGGCAGCTCCTGCACTCTCCCGTCCCCGGCCGATCACGTGACCGCCGGGCCGGAACAGGAAGCGCAATGGAGCGCTGTGTATACACCGATTCTACAAGGCAGGGACCCCTGGGAACGGTCCCTGCCTTCTCTTTGGGGTACCCTGCTGTCACTGACAGCAGGTACCCCACTGTGCAGCTGCACGATTAGCGTTTCTGAACGTCCATTCAGAGATAGATAACCACTTCCCGGACGTTTATTTACTATGGGCGGACGGGAAGTGGTTAAGAATGTTCTCCTTAAAGGGGTATTCCCATCTCACAAATGTAGTTTGGATAGTTAGATATAGCCATGTCAATATTTTTACTCCTATAATGTATTTATATAAAATGTACAGTTTAGAAGATTTGCCTATTTGTATATCCATTGTCCCACACACATCAGTCAGGCGTTGCCCCTAGTTACGACCACTGCGGCCATGTAGTAGTGGTGGTTAGCTTGCAGTTGTTCAAACCCGCTCTGAGGTAACTGCTGTATTGTGAGCATGCGGAGACACATCTTAGGGTACTTTTACATCTGCGTTTTGGACGCTACCAGAACAAAACACAATGGTCAGGATCCGTCCAAAACGCAGACTTTATAAACGGATCCTGCTCCATAGAGATGAATTGATCTTGGAACAGGATCTGTTTCTCTGCGTTTTGGAAGCGCAGACAAAAATGCTACAACCCTAAGATGTGTCTCCTCATGCTCATGTAATGTGCGTTCACAATACAGCAGTTACCTCAGAGCGGGTTTGAACAAGAGCAAGGCGGCCACCACTACTACACGTTGGCTGTAACCAGGGGCAACAGGCTGACTGATGTGTTTGGGACAATGGTAATCCAAATAGGAAATTCTTCTAAATGGGACATTTTATATTAAAACATGATATTAGTAATATTATCAGTATGGCTATATCTAACTATACAAACTACTTTTGTGAGATGGGAATACCCCTTTAATGACAGTATGCTGATGAGTTAACTATTACAGCACATGAGAATATACATGTCTTCATCAACGTTTTTGTGTTTTTGTGTTGTTAATGGCAAAATTAGCGCCCATTGCTGTACCTTAAATTTTGCAAACTGACGCTGTTTATTTCTTAAACTCAATTTTCATTTTTCTTAGTAATTTTTAACCTTTTTTTGTGTTGGTTTACCTAACACATTAAATGTTTTATTTTAAAGTTAAAGGGGTTCTGCAGTTTTTAAAAACTGATGATCTATCCTCTGGCCTAGTATCACTGGCCTGGGCGGGCTAAGCTCCATTCATGTGAACAGAGCTTAGCCCCCGCCCAGGCCAGTGATACTAGTCGTGACGTCACTGGGCCTGCGGTAAACACAGAGAAGGCCGCGGCGCTACTGCAGCGCCGCTGCTTCTCAAACAGCTGATCGGCGGGGCCCCTGGGTGTCAGACCCCCCAACCGATCAGATGCTGATGATCTATCCAGAGGATAAGATCATCAGTTTTTAAAAACTGTAGAAACCCTTTAAAGTTAGCGTTAAAGGCAAAGCTTCTTAGCATTCCATCCATCCTTCTTAGCATAGACTTGTATGGAAGCAATTCTTCCCATAGAAATGAATGGGGTGGTTAGGTGTAATTACACCTACTCACCACTACCCCATTATGGCCAGCATGTAAACAGTGAAGTGGAGGCAGTGGTAATACGGCGTGCGCCTCCTCTTCAAACAGCTGATTGGTGGGGGTGCCGTACCCCCGCCGATCTGATATTGATGACCTATCCTGAGGATAGGTCATCAACATATATATAACTCGGAAAACCCCTTTAAGGGTTGAAATGGCAGGACTAGAGCTAGTTCCAGTACTGTCAGTTTCAGCAATGTATCAGCTATATAGCTGACACCAAAAGGTGATCACTGCACTACACATTTACATAGAAGAGCAGGAAGCAGTAAAAAAAAAAAAAAAAAAAAAACTTAGTGTAAAGTAGAACTGGCTCAGTTGCCCATAGCAACCAATCAGATTCCACCTTTTAGTTCCAAAGAAGCTATGAAAAATGAAAGGTGGAATCTGATTGACTGACTGATCAACTAGCCAGTTTCTACTTTACACCAGTTTATATATATATATATATATATATATATATATATATATATAGAGAGAGAGAGAGAGAGAGAGAGAGAGAGAGAGAAGAGAGATAATCTCATTCTTTCTCTCTCTATATATCTATAAAATATACAGAAAGGTTCATTTCATGTCTCTTATTGACCTATTAAGAAATAGGAATATATATATATATTGTAAGGATCTTATCCTCTCAGGGGGTCAACATCACAACAATCTCTTCACACACAGCTTTTAAAGTGCGGCTTCCTCAGCCGTTCAGTCCAGCAGCCTCCTGGCTGACTCCAACCGTGCCTTTGGGGAAGATGGTCTAACAGTCCTCCGACTCTGACCATGTGACCCTCTTCTCCTAGCGGGTCACTGGGCCCCCAAACTTCCAGGCTACACTGAGCCTTGTGGCCACTCAGCCCTCGTGGCTAAGGCCACACAGAGCCTCCGCAGGCTCTAACCTCTCAGCCCTCCTCAGCCTTTTTTCTTCATCCAGGCTTCCTCAGCCTTGTGCCCCCCCCCCCAGCCCTGCAGGCTGGGACCACCCAGGCCTTCTCCAGGTCTGTTCCCTGGGGCCCTCTCTCTCTCTAAGGCTTCATTCACACGACCATATGTGTTTTGCGGTCCACAAATTGCGGATCCACAAAAAAAAAAAACGGATGACGTTCCGTATGGCATCCGTGTTTCCGTTTTTTTTGCGGATCCATTGTAACAATGCCTATCCTTGTCAGCAAAACGGACAAGAATAGGACATGTTCTATCTTTTTTGTGGAACGGAAATACGGACATACGGAAACGGAATGTATACGGAGTACCTTTCGTTTTTTTTGCGGACCCATTGAAATGAATGGTTCCGCATACGGTCCGCAGAAAAAAACGGAACGGACATGGAAACAAAATATGGGCGTGTGAATGAAGCCTAACAAACAGTGCAGGTTAACTTATCCCTGCCTGATTAATCCAGCTGGCCTCACCTGGGGCCAGGGAAAACCTGTGACGGATTAGGGTGTGTGGACTGGAAGACTCCCATTTCCAACCTGTCTCCCAGTCAAGAAATCTAGCCCATGCAACATGAAACAAAAACCAGCTCCAGCAACTATGCTTGCTGAAGATATACCACTTCTGGATTTCAGTTCTCACCTGGCTAAACTGACAAACCAGGCGAGATACACACCCACACCTCACATTACCACAAGATAGATATATATATATATATATATATATATATATATATATATATATTTGTATATACACAAACACACACTGTATGTATATATATATATATATATATATATATATATATATATATATAAAGAGAAAAGGGAAGGGACATACACTATAGACACACACCAGCACTCCTACTAACCCTGTCCTGCTATTCAAATATTACACACCCAGCAGAGCAGACACATCAGTCAGCCATCAACATTGTACAGTTCCTACTGTCTGCTGTGTCTGTACTGGCTCAGTGTGGCCAGGATACCTGGAAGAGTTAATTCCCTACCTCTGCAGGTCACTGGTCAGGAGAAGGTCAGAGCTGTGAAGTTCTACTGAACTTGCTGGGGCCCCTCTCTGTAACGGAGTTCTGCTGCTGTAATGATGCTAGATGCATCAGACAGAAGCAGCAGAGTGAAGAGTGGAGGACAGTACAGATCAGGTAATGGCCCCGAAATGTCAGCTGGTCAATAAGCAGAGCAGGGAACACAGCATCTCCCTGCTTATTGACCAGCTGGGTATCTAAGAGAGGAATTGGGCAGACGGCTGGCAGCTGCATAGGCAAGGAAGAAGATTGCTGTGCATTTATGTCGGAAAGGGGGCGGGGCCATTCGGCCTGGCCGGGCCCTTCACACTCCTGGGGCTCATAGCAACTGCCTCCCCTGCCTATATGGGCGGTACGCCAGTGTCTGTGGGTTAATACAGTTATGGCGATACCAAATTTAAATAGTTTTTTTTATACATATATTTTACTACCTTCTCAGCATAAAATCACTTTTGTGTTTAAAATAAATTTGATTTTGCCTCGCCATATACTACAGTCCATAACTTTTTTAATTTTTCCACCAACGTAGCTGTGTTGGGGTTTGTTTTTTGCAGGAGGGGTTGTAGTTTTTATTGGTATCATTTTGGGGTACATATGACTTTTTGATCACTTGTTATTTTTTTGTGCAGGTGAGGTGACAAAAACAGCAATTCCGCCATTGTTTTTTTACGGCATTCACCGCGCGGGATTAGTAACATGATACTTTTATATTTTTCATTTTTTAATTACTTAAATAAGCGAATATGAGATCATTTTTATTTTATTTTATTAAAATTTTTGTTTATTACTTTTTTTTACACTTTTTTTTCCTTTCTTTTTATATATTTTTTTTTTTATCAAGACCCATTTGGATCTTGAAGATCCAATGGGCCTGATGGCTATACAGTGCATTTCAATAGTCATCTATTGAAATGCACTGTATTGTCAGCGCTACACTTGCACTAAGGCCTCTTTCACACGAGTGTCACGGATTCAGTCCGGATGCGATCAGGGTGTGTTCCAGAAAATCCGCACCAATCCGCACGCAATCGCAGTCAGTTTTGACTGCGATTGCCTACGTTCGTTCAGTTTTTTCCGCGCGGATGCGAAGCGTTTTGATGCATTTTTCACGCACGTGATGAAAAACTGAATGTTTACAAACAACATCTCTTAGCAACCATCAGTGCGCATCACGCATTGCACCCGCGCGGAAATTCCGCCCGTGTGAAAGAGGCCTAAGGCTGATCAAACCCTCAAGGTCTGATCAGCCTAAGGGCTCATGCACACAAACATATTTTCTTTCCGTGTCCGTTCTGGTTTTTTTGCGGACCGTATAAAGGAACCATTCATTTCAATGAATCCGCAAAAAATTCCGTGTGCATTCCGTTTCCGTATGTCCATATTTCCGTTCTGCAAAAAAATATCGCATCACGGACAAGAATAGTACTGTTCTATTAGGGGCCAGCTGTTCCGTTCCGCAAAATACGGAATGCACACGGACGTCATCCGTATTTTTTTTACGGATCCGTTTTTTCATATGTTCGTGTGCATGAGGCCTTAGGCACATGGCAGACTGGACGCTTTTGTAAGGCGTCCGGTTGCCATGGTAACCATTGGGCTGATGCCATTGCAGCAGCGGCGGCCGGATGGAAGAGAGAGGGAGCTCCCTCCCTATCAACCTCATGGATGCCGCGGGCGGCTACTGACCGCGGCATCTATGGGGTTAAACAGCCGAAATCAGCGCCAGTACCAATTTAGGCTGTAGCAGCAGAGTGTGAGCTGTAAGTTACAGCTCACGCTCTCTGCTGATGGCAGTGGCACCGATCCTGAGCCGCTGCCATCACAGAATACATGGCAGCAGGGGACAACTGGGGACAATGGAGGGTAATGGCCGCATGTGGGGGGGCACTTACGGAGCACAGGGGCACAGTATTCATGCCTGTTTTCAGGTTGTGATCTCCAGCGTGCAGATCACAGCCTGAAACCAGCTTTTTTTCTCAATAAAGCGCTCCAATTGGTTAGTCTGCAGAGACTTACCAATCGGAACGCTTGCCGACAAGGGACCACTCTGATTGGTTCTTTGCTCGTTTCCCCGGTATCTCTGCTCTCTCCGGGAGAGTAAAGACTCGGGGACTGTGACACTTTACAGTGTCACAGCCCCGGTAACCAGTTTGGACGTGACTGTACGTCCAAATGGAGTAAATTACTTGCGATTTGAACGTACAGTTACGTCTAAATGCGTCAAGGGGTTAAATTCATTTGACGGCTCATGTGTAGCTCTCATCTCTTATCTTCTAACCTCAAACACTTACTTAAGCCATATTCTTATCAGTTTGAGAAGAACTGTACTATGATTAGTGTTTATGATGTCAGGAGATGAGAGATAAGAGGTACACATGAGCCATCAGATGACTGGATTTAACGAAAACAGAAACTGACAGCCAAATGAGTAAACTGCAATCATAATCAAATGGCCCCAGAGATGTACATAGTCTTTAGTTATAGCAATTGTAAAACACAATTGGACCTATGAATAGGGGATTTACAGTAGACCTATAGGTCAGGCCTTGACAAATATCAGCCAGGTCTAAAAGCCAATTGCAAAAAATAGGAGCCCGCAAAAAACACACTACGGCAGGCTCCACACGACAATATACAGTACACACTACTGCACCACCACCCAGGTTTGGACTAGTCTGGCTTTACACAGGACATTTTGGTACTTACAGCCATGTCCCCCGTTCTCTCTAATATTAAGAATTGTGTCCCTACTCACCCCTTCACTGCTCTAGTCATCAAATTTTAACTCTTCCCTAGGAAAATCAACACGTCCCCTCACTTCCCTACTTGACACAGTAGAGCCTTTTATATTTCCCCAGTAAACAAAGCAGAACCCCCCCCCCCCAATTAGTCACAGCAGGGTCCTCACAATTCACCAGTATTCACCATAGTCATCTCTGTTTTTTCTGTTTGGCTGTAGCAGTCTAGGTGATGAGGGCTAAGTTCCAAAATTCAACCATTAAAGGCCAACTCTTTAGCCGCCATGGCCACTTCATAAGTGTTTTTATCTCAGGCCTTATGAAGGTTGTGATCACATTGTAAAATGAGGCTTTCTAGTGCAGGGATACAGTAAAAATCTAAGCATCTGGATACAGTGGTGAAGCTCAATTATGGAGGTATGTCTAAGCACTCGGCTATCTTCATCAGTCCTACAGCCTTTCAATGGAGCACATTGGGGAATAGAAGGGGCGTAGCTATAGGGGATGCAGGGATGCAGAGGTAGCAGTCGCTATCGGGCCCAAGACCCTTGTGCTGCATAAGAAGACACCTGTATTATAGAAAGTGTACGATGGTCAAGTTACACCTCTGGCCGGAGGGAAGAGGTTAGATCAAGAATCTGGAACGAGTGGAGGGGGGGGGGTGCAGTTTAAATTTTTTCCTCAGGCAGCACGAAGGCTCTAATGCTTCCCTGCGCCTGGCCACAAAGCCCTAAGGGAAGGTGGACCCAAGCTGAACTCTTACACCAGGGCCCATGAGCTTTTAGCTACGCCACTGGTGACCCCTTTCCCTGTGATCATGGTGGTCTAAGCAAGCCCCCTGCCAGTGATACCTATCCTGTGGATCAACTCTGGGGCTACCCCTTAAAACCTGTTCAGATTTAATTCTAATAGCTAAAATTTTGCTATATACTGTAACAATCCTTTAAAAGTTACAGTATATAATCAACTGACCTGATAGATGTATCCAAGCAGGTAAACTCTATTTAGCTCACGGATGATTGTCTAGGTCGGATACAATTGAAGAAAATGCCCAAAAATGAATTATTTTTTTGCCTGTGACCATAAACAAAAACGTTCTTGTAAATGGCGAGGAACTGAAACATAAATTATACTACAAAGTTGCAGAACTGGTCAGGATACAAAACTGGAATCAGGGAATCCATTCTATCTAATTGTATTCAAACCAAATTTAGTAAAAAAAAAATAAAAAATTGAGCTACAAATTTTTGGATTCAATTTAAGCAAATTTTTGGGGAAAAAAAAGTCCTCACAGTATCATAAAATTTTCAGGTCAATTGGAGCACTTTCGATTCGAGTAGAATCAAATCAGAACCAAATAGAATTGGTCGATCAATTTGGCCAAAGAACCCAAATTGAATTTCCAGTAACTTGCTCATCTTGACATGTTTTGTAGAATGATTCTGGATTGGAGACACTTTAACCCCACTTACGCAAAAAAAAACTATGTTGTATTACCATTAATGGAGGCTTTTCTTCTACTTACTACTTCTATTGCACGACACATTTTTCCCATTTCACATGCACTCCTCCCCCCTACAAGCCGCATTGTGCTACCTGGTCTACAATAACCTCCGCATCACATCCCTATGAATCCTCTTATTGCCATTATCATCTGACACGAGAACATGAATATTCATGAAGCACTCAGCACTCACCTCATTAAAACCCGTCATGCTCACTGCTAGCCGATAACAAAAAAAAAAAAATCAGAGTGGAATAGGACTTCTTTTTTTCTTTTTCTTTTTTTTTTTACTATTTCAGCACCAGCTTAATGGATTGCATCGGTAAACCTGTTGTGGTGACTTACCTTTAAAACCGAATCCTCCTACTAAAGGCTCATAGACACACACATATTTTCATTCTGTTTTTTTGCGGATCGTATGCGGAACTATTCATTTCAATAGGTCGCAAAAAAAAAAAAAGGAAGTTACTCTTTGTGCGTTTCCATATTCCGTATTTCCGTTCCACATAAAAAAAATTGAACATGTCCTATTATTGTCCGCATCATGGACAAGGATAGGACTGTTCTATTAGCTGCCAGCTGTTCCGTTCCACAAAATACGGAATGCATACAGACCGCAAATTACATACGGATGTGTGCATGAGCCCTAAAGCCAACATTTTCTATGTGTAGATCTCTCACTGATGATCCTCAATGACGCCATGAATACTTTGTAATCAGTGCAGTGTAAGGCACTTAAACTGTTAACATCATCCAGTCCTGATGGCTCTGAAACTGTGAAGTGCTGACCCCCATTCTGATTATTTACTGGCCCTGAAAGTGACAATAATTCAAAGCCGATCGCTAATTGTGTTAATTAATGTGTTGATTTAGGACTAAGATCCATGAAGCATGACGCCTCCATTCCAACCAGCACCGGATCTGTCTGTAATCCTTGTACATTATTACATAGATGCACAGTCCTGATGGAGAAAACCGCTTCAGCAAGATGGAAAATCTCTACATGCAGCAGCTTTAGTTTGTAGTTTTCTCCAGAAACAAAAAAAATTGCTTTGATTTAATGCGTGTGCATGTATGTGTGTATTGTATGTTGTATATATGTAAAATGTAGTATATATGTAAAATGTATATGTGTAATGTATGTAGTATATATGTAAAATGTATGTGTGTGCATTGTATGTAGGTATGTGTAGGTTTTATAGTATGTATGAAATGCGTATGTGTGTATGTTGTGTGCGTAATGTGTGTATATTGTATTTGATGTGTATGTTATGTAGCATGTATGTAATGTGTATGTATGTGTAGGTTTTATAGAGTGTATGAAATGCGTATGTTGTGTAGTATATACAGTACAGACCAAAAGTTTGGACACACCTTCTCATTCAAAGAGTTTTCTGTATTTTCATGACTATGAAAATTGTAGATTCACACTGAAGGCATCAAAACTATGAATTAACACATGTGGAATTATATACTTAACAAAAAAGTGTGAAACAACTGAAAATATGTCTTATATTCTAGGTTCTTCAAAGTAGCCACCTTTTGCTTTGATTATTGCTTTGCACACTCTTGATGAGCTTCAAGAGGTAGTCACCTGAAATGGGTATTCCAACAGTCTTGAAGGAGTTCCCAGAGATGCTTAGCACTTCTTGGCCCTTTTGCCTTCACTCTGCGGTCCAGCTCACCCCAAACCATCTCGATTGGGTTCAGGTCTGGTGACTGTGGAGGCCAGGTCATCTGGCGTAGCACCACATCACTCTCCTTCTTGGTCAAATAGCCCTTACACAGCCTGGAGGTGTGTTTGGGGTCATTGTCCTGTTGATAAATAAATGATGGTCCAACTAAACGCAAACCGGATGGAATAGCACGCCGCTGCAAGATGCTGTGGTAGCCATGCTGGTTCAGTATGCCTTCAATTTTGAATAAATCCCCAACAGTGTCACCAGCAAAGCACCCCCACACCATCACACCTCCTCCTCCATGCTTCACGGTGGGAACTAGGCATGTAGAGTCCATCCGTTCACCTTTTCTGCATTGCACAAAGACACGGTGGTTGGAACCAAAGATCTCAAATTTGGACTCATCAGACCAAAGCACAGATTTCCACTGGTCTAATGTCCATTCCTTGTGTTCTTTAGCCCAAATAAGTCTCTGCTTGTTGCCTGTCCTTAGCAGTGGTTTCCTAGCAGCTATTTTACCGTGAAGGCCTGCTGCACACAGTCTCCTCTTAACAGTTGTTGTAGAGATTTGTCTGCTGCTAGAACTCTGTGTGGCATTGACCTGGTCTCTAATCTGAGCTGCTGTTAACCTGCGATTTCTGGGGCTGGTGACTCGGATGAACTTATCCTCCACAGCAGAGATGACTCTTGGTCTTCCTTTCCTGGGGCGGTCCTCATGTGAGCCAGTTTCTTTGTAGCACTTGATGGTTTTTGCGACTGCACTTTCAAAGTTTTCCCAATTTTTCGGACTGACTGACTTTCATTTCTTAAAGTAATGATGGCCACTCGTTTTTCTTTACTTAGCTGCTTTTTTCTTGCCATAATACAAATTCTAACAGTCTATTCAGTAGGACTATCAGTGGTGTATCCACCTGACTTCTGCCCAACACAACTCATGGTCCCAACCCCATTTATAAGGCAAGAAATCCCACTTATTAAACCTGACAGGGCACACCTGTGAAGTGAAAACCATTTCAGGTGACTACCTCTTGAAGCTCATCAAGAGAATGCCAAGAGTGTGCAAAGCAGTAATCAAAGCAAAAGGTGGCTACTTTGAAGAACCTAGAATATAAGACATATTTACAGTTGTTTCACACTTTTTTGTTAAGTCTATAATTCCACATGTGTTAATTCATAGTTTTGATGCCTTCAGTGTGAATCTACAATTTTCATAGTCATGAAAATACAGAAAACTCTTTGAATGAGAAGGTGTGTCCAAACTTTTGGTCTGTACTGTATGTGATGTGTGCGCATGGTATGTAGAATATATATGTAATGTGTGTATATTTAATGTAATGTGTATGCTATGTATTATGTATGTGTGTGCGCATGGTATGTAGAATGTATGTAGTGTGTGTATATAGTACGTAATGTGTATGTTATGCAGTATGTACTGTATGTAATTTGTATGTATTAGTATGTTTGTAATACATATGTAGGTTATATAGTTTGTACGTAAAGTGTGTGTATATGTTCTGTTGTATTTATGTAATATGTGTGCACATGGTATGTAGTATGCATGTAATGTGTATGTATGTGTAGGTTATGTAGTATGTATATAATGTGTATGTACATATGTTGTGTAGTATGTATGTAATGTGTATGTAACGTGTACTGTATGTGTGTATGTGATGTAGTATTTATGTAATGTGTATGTTATGGAGTATGTCTATATTGTGTATGTGTTTGTATGTTGTGTAGTATGGATGTATGTGTTTGTGGTATGTATTCCCTCGTGGTCTAGTGCTCGTGTATGGTATAAAGTGTGTATACATTGTTTAGACACTGGTGCCCCCTATTGTATATTCCAGTGTGTACTGCATATAATCCTTGATGATCTGGTTTGGACAAGTTTGCAACACAGTGTCGGACTAGGCTGTCTAGGGCCCACCAGTAAAATTTATTTTGGGGGCCCACCATACAGATACATCCAAATATTACCTACTCACACAGCAGCAAGACACTACAAGATGATTGATTGTGGGGTCCCTGCAGCAACTCTGAGAAGGCAAGTCTCTGGGAAAGGAGGATACTGACTGTCCTACCTTTGTACCTACCTTATAAGTCATCACAGCCACATAAACGTGTCTATAATAAACTGGGTAGTTTCTTAAATATTCTACCCATTTTTTTTTTTATATGAGCTTAGGTTGGTTGTGGTGCTGTACACTGCCTATCTATATGTAGTGCAGTAAGTCTACTGTGCTATGTGCCACTTCTGCAGGGGGTAGAAGACAAGGGGCCAGGGCCGGTTTTAGATAAAGTGTGGCCCTGGGCAAAATTAAAAGTGGGGCCCCAAATCATGAAATATTGGACCAGAAGTCTGACAGGACTTTGTAGGCACGGACAGCGGTTGCAACCACCGCAGCTGATTGTAGACTGCCATATTATATCTCTTTAGCCTTTTTACTGTAAGCTGCTGATCCTGCAGCCTCTTTGGGTATGTTCACAGTATTTTCTGTGCTTAAAAAACCTAATGCAGAATCTGCATCAGGTTTTTTTAGATGTGTTTTTTCCTGATACATTTTATAACGCAGCTTTGGCGTGGATTTTCATTAATGCCCATTTTCAAAGGGAATTCTGGACTTGGAACCCTCATGAAGAATGGCCAGGGCACTTCATTTTTTTCATGGTGCAGTTTATAAAACCCCAAGCTGAAAAAAAGACGTTGTCCCATCCGGGCCCCTAAAGTGAAGGGAGAGCACAATGTGTATGTATGGTCATCCTCCACTATACTATGAGTGTTCTGAAAATAGCCGATCTCATAGCAGTGAATGGAGATGATGCTGCGCATGCACACTATTATGGGGGATCAGTGGAGGACACTGTTATGGGGGATCAGTGGATGACACTGTTATGGGGGATCTGTGGAGGACACTGTTATGGGGGATCTGTGGAGGACACTGTTATGGGGGATCTGTGGATGACACTGTTATGGGGATCTGTGGATGACACTGTTATGGGGGATCTGTGGAATGACACTGTTATGGGGGATCTTGTGGATGACACTGTTATGGGGGGATCTGTGGATGAACTGTTATGGGGGGATCTGTGGATGACACTGTTATGGGGATCTTTGCATGACACTGTTATGGGGGATCTTTGCAATGACACTGTTATGGGGGATCTGTGGATGACACTGTTATGGGGGATCTTTGCATGACACTGGTTATGGGGGATCCTGTGGGATGATACACTGTTATGGGGGATCTGTGGATGCACTGTTATGGGGGATCCTGTGGATTGACACTGTTATGGGGGATCTGTGGATGACACTGTTATGGGGATCTGTGGATGACACTGTTATGGGGGATCTGTGGATGACACTGTTTATGGGGCGATCTGTGGATGACACTGTTATGGGGATCTGTGGATGACACTGTTATGGGGGATCTGTGGATGACACTGTTATGGGGGATCTGTGGATGACACTGTTATGGGGGATCTGTGGATGACACTGTTATGGGGGATCTGTGGATGACACTTATGGGGGTCTTGAGGAAGACACACTGTTATGGGGGATCTGTGGATGACACTGTTATGGGGGATCTGTGGATGACACTTATGGGGGTCTGAGGAAGACACACTGTTATTGGGGATCTGTGGATGACACTGTTATGGGGGATCTGTGGATGACACTGTTATGGGGGATGTCACTGTGATACGGCCACAATTTGTGACAAAGCTTTACCGTTGCCTTTATTAGCAGCCCTGGTATGCTCCCCCCCCCCTTCCCCAAGTACTGGGGAAAAAAGAAAAAAAGACACTGCTAATTTGGACCTCAGGTTCTTAATCTATACTCCAATACCCCCCCCCCCCCAATTAACAATGCAGACCACCTAAACAACAATGCTGTCTTCAATAGTTTAACTAGAGCACTCTATGGCCCAGACAACCTGTGGTAACTGAATGCAGCACGGCTACGTCACAAGCACGCTGTTTGCTGGTGTCCTAAAAAGTGCTGCAGACCTAGCTCATACTGGAGTCACAGGGAGCTCACACAGGGGACACAAGATGCTCACACACAGCTCACAGAGGGGGCACACACCGGGAGCACAGAGGGCACAGGGTGCTCACACAGGGGGGTGCAGGACGCTCACACAGGGGGGCGCAGGACGCTCACACAGGGGGTCGCAGGACGCTCACACAGGGGTCGCAGGACGCTCACACAGGGGGCACGCTCACACAGGGCGCAGGACGCTCACACAGGGGGGCGCAGGACGCTCACACAGGGGGGCGCAGGACGCTCACACAGGGAGGCACAGGGAGCTCACAGGTCAGTGACCATCAATACTTGAGTGGCAGGGCAGGGCTGTTGAATGAAGGTGTGACCGCCAGCAGCCCTGCACCCCTCTGCACACACAGACACTGCTGCATGCCTTTTACTGGATGGACTTACCAGCCAGAGAAGGAACAGGCTGGATGCTTTCATTAGAGAGGGTCCTGGGAGCAGCCAGCAGTTCAGGAGCTGAGGTCAGAGCCAGCAGAAGCCCAGTCATCAGAGTCTGGTTTGGGCCTCCAGCCTAGAGCAAGTGCAGGCAAAGATGGGGGGCGGAGCTATGTTAGCTCCGCCCACACTGAACATCTGATGTCTGTGGTAGCAGGATGCTAACTAATACAGACAGTGCAGTCATGGAGGTCCGGTGAGACTGTGCTGGGTTGACAGCAGGGGAGCGCTGCAGCAGAGAGCCAGTCAGGGAGCAGGGGAAGGAAAAAAGGCTACCACTGTCGCCCACAACTTTTAGAAAGCAGGGGGCCCCTTTTGGAGTGGGGGCCCTGGGCAATTGACCTATTTGCCCCCCCCTAACGCCGGCCCTGCAAGGAGCCCAGCGTGGGATTCACCTGTAACCCAGTCTGAGCCTGTTGTAACATATCTTCTCCCTATTACTGTAAATGTGTTTTGTATGTTTAGATATTCATTTTTATATTACTGGTGCTGTGTTTATTATGTGACCCACCAGTGCTGGTTGTATAGATTACATTATGTAATGTCCAGTTGGTGAGGGAGATGTATTGGTCATACAAATAATATAACAATGTATATAAACTTGAAATCTAGTGGGGAGTTTGGATAGATTACTGGTATGAAAAGGAATAAGTATTTTACGTTGCATGACGTTTAATGTATTAGGCTGTTTTACTTGGTACATAATATTTAGTCCCAATGCACATGTGCCAAATTTTTTATCCAACCCCCAGCCATAGATGGATATTACATTCAAAGCCACCAAACATAAAAGAGTATCCAGCACTACATATCTATTACATTCAGTGACATCTCTGCTTATTATACACATTCTCTTTCTTCATCTCCTCCATGCAGCCCACACTGCCATGACAACTTTCAACCACCTCTCTTCTGTGCAGAGTTTGCCATAAATCTTAGGTTCCTCACTTTCCATCATCATCCTCCCCTTCTAGAACCTCAATTATTGCTGCTGTCCATACATTGCTATTGGCAGGAATAGCTCTGTGATCTATTTGGAACTGTGCCTCGTTACTGTCGGATGTACTACTCCTCCTATTCTGCAATTTAGTAAAGCGAGACTTATTTACACCAGATTGCCTGGTTACTGACCACCATTCTCCAGCCACTCCAGCTGCTCTCCTGCCTTGCAGCAAGACCAACATCTAAAACCAAGGGCACCCAAACTACCACCAGGCAAGTGCCATGCACTTAGCTGTCTGCCTTTCCGCGGTAACTGTATGGCGGTGACACAGGCGGTGCTCTGTTGCTATGGGAACTATCCCAGATGACAGTGTGGCTGCTCAATTTATCAGCTAGAACATGGACCAATCAAGCTCTGTGCCAGCATCACATGCCTCCTGAGGCGGGCTATTCAAACAGGTAGCTCAACAGGTGCATGTGATTGGTTTTCTATGCCTCACTAGCTAGCTTTGTGTTTGCTACTCTGGATCACTGACCTTTGCCTGCTGACTTTGGCATTGCCTTTTGTTACTGATTTTGCCTCTGACGTGACCTCCTGGTATTTGACTCGCTTTTGTTGTGACCTTGCGTTTGTCTGCTGACTTTGTCTCTGAAGTTTTCTCCTAATTTCCATTTCATGGTTTTGCCTGTCTGGTTTTCACATCTTTCTGTCTCGCTACTCTTTTCCATTTGTTTTAGGCCCCTGCACTTAGCTAGGAAGGGACTGCTGTCCAGTTGCAGGCCATTACTTAGGACGTATCATGCAAGTAAGTAGGGACAGTGGGGAGGGTGGGACACAGGGCTGCACTGTTCCCTACTTTTTATGAAAGCAGTACGCCCAATACCAGGGTGTTCCGCAAGGGAAGTAAAGGAGTGCCCTCCTGTCAGTGGACGGCCCTGTGGTGTGCCAGTGTGAGGATTATGACCGTGATTCCTGAGTACAACTACCACCGCCAGAGCCACTACCACTCCAATGCTCCATCTGGTTCTCCAGGGACAGTGGACATACATCACATTTAAAAGTGTTCTACAAACCTTTATGCAGTGGGCCGTGGGCACACTGCAATCACGCTGAATCTTGGTGCAGGCTGTCACAATGACTCGTCGGAGATCTGACACAGGTGGTCGCAATGATGTCATTGGCTCATGACCTCCTGCATGAGCTTAATGCCCCATAGGCTTGAGGCCTAGTGGCCTGTAGTTTATGAAAGTAAATGGCAGCAATGACAGCCATTGGCTTCCATGGTCTGCCTCAGTAGTCAACTTTATCACCATCATGAGGACAGTGATACAGTTGCATGTGCAGCAGCCACTACATTCAGAGGCCTGGGCTCAACATCTTGGTCCCACACCCCAGATGTTTTGGCCTGGCAACGTCCCTGGTGCATGCAGGTTGTTTTAGAACTTTGCATCTAGTAAGGGGGTGACCTACTAGATTATTTATATCTGGTGAAAAGGGGTGGTCAATATTATTTACTGGGCCATGATGACTAAAGGGCTGTGCCACACAGGAACACCAGTATTTTAAGTGGCTTATATTAGGAGGGGGCCCAGTTACAGAATTTACAGTGGAACCTAGGGGCTTTAAGTTCCCATGTGAAATAATAATAAGGCCGTGAGAAATTCACCAGAAAAATTAGACAGTGGACTCTTCACAATGGATCTAAAGCAGCTCCTGAGTGCAAAATGAACTACAAAAGAAAAAAGGTCTCATTCACACAACATTATTATGGACCGACGAAGTACAGATCCATAATATGGTCCAAACTGCACCTTTGTATCCCTCCACTTTCATCTAGAGGGATACCGAGGCCTGTTCCATTGCATGTTTCTAGAGGAGAATATGGCATCCAACTAAGGTCCATCTGCAGCTGTACATGCTCTGTGCACACATAAGTAGTATTAACCCATTATATTCCTTGTATAAACCGAGCTTTACGTACTGTATTACATATGCATGGTACTCATTTCATTCATACTGAACTAATAAATCAGAAATAAATAGTATAATATAGGTCTCTGTCAGGTCCTCAGAAGTCAGCACATAATAGAAGGTGATTAGCTGAGCTCAAAGATATATAATTTTCTATTATTTCATCCAGTATATTCATCTAAAAATTTATATAAATTCTGAGAGGACTCCTAAAAAAGCCTGGGAGTCCTGCTTCCTCCACCCACACACAATGATTGACAGCTCTCCTTATATACAAACCCATACACAGCTGTCAATCAGTGTTTGGGCGGAGGAAGCAGGACTCACAGGCTCTGGGCTCATGCACACGGCCGTTGCCCGGCCTGCATACAGCGGGTCCGCAGTACACGAGCACCAGCCGTGTGCACCCCGCATCACGGATCACGGACCCATTCACTTGAAAGAGGCAGAGGCACGGATCGAAAGCACTACGGAGTTTGTGCATGACATCGCATGGCAAAAAAATAGAACATGTTCTATTTTTTTGTGGAGCGGACGAATCACGGACCCATTCAAGTTAAATGGGTCTCTATCCGTCCTGCCTGCCGCAATTTGCGGTCACTAATGCATGGAACGGCTGTAAAAATGGCCGTGTGAATGAGCTCTCTCTCTGTGAAACTTGCAATTATTTAACAGCTTTTTACGGGAAATCAAATCATTATTTGGGTGGCAAACCCATATATTGTGTAGGAACAAGTCTAATGCCTTCTCCCTACTTCTCTAGAGTCACTTTCACGAAAAGATACTTTCATCCCTTATACTGAAAAGAAGCATAAATAGACCAATTAAAGACATTAACCTTGCTTCAAAACCTGCAAAAATGACAATTTCATATTAGGAAGTTATTTAATTTATTGGCTGTGACCTCATTGAACATGTTAATGACTCGTACTCAAATCATAATGAACTTGATTGCTTCTCCCTCGTTAAGATTTTTTTCTTCTGCCTTAATGCGCACTGGCGGTTTAACGGACCGTACCTGCATGTGATTTCAAAAATAAAGAAATAAAAAAAAAATGGTAATTACGCGAGCTCTATAATATCAGGATAATTTGTGATAAAAAGATCATTGAAATCTGCCTCATTTAATTAAGAGAAGGAATCACCATTTACAAGGAAAAAACTTGTTGCATCTTGGAAGAGATCTAATATATAGAGCTGAGTGTATGTGTGTGTGTGTCCGCTAAAGGAATCCGCACCGTCGCAGCTACAATCATGAAATTTGGCACACAGGTACATCAGGTGTCCGGGAAGGTTTTAGAACAGTTTTCAGCTCTCCAGGACATACCGTTCCTGAGATATTCCCAAAAAATGCATTAGTCAATAGAAGCCTGGTCACATGACCCTTATCAGCCAATAGAAGCTAACAGGCAGTTAGTCTCCACACACAACAGGTTTCAATAGCAACACAGCTAGTTCACTGCTGTAGGTCTGCTTTAACCCCTTCCCGACCAGCGCCGTACATGTACGGCGCTCGAGCGGTGAGGGGACATGACGCCCGCTCACCCGTGCGGCGGGCGTCATGGCCGGCAAGTCTCTGCTGTTTCTAACAGCAGAGACTTGCGGCTACTTACCGCAATCGGCGGCGTCTTCCGATGGGCTTCTCATTCCTTGTGGGCCCTTCTGAAGTCTTCCGGTGGCGTCTGAACCCGGAAGCGGCTTGCTTCCGGGTGATGTACAGACGACCCGATTGGCCAATCGGGCTGTCTGTACACGCTATGAAAGCTGTAATCCTCGCTGGTGAGGATTACAGTTTTCAAAGTGCAATTCTTATTCTGGCCACTAGATGGCAGGCCAGGATAAGAAATGAGCAATCATGAGTTTTAATTCAAGATTAAAAATCAGAGATTGATCAGTGAATAAATAAAAAGTACAATATATTAGCTCATATTTGAGCTTTCAAATAATAAAAAAAAATAAAAAAATGTTAAAGAATATATAAAAAATAAAAAATATAAAAGTTTAAATCACCCCCCTTTCCGTATAATTAAAAAATAAATACCTAAATAAAAATAAACAGACATCATGGGTATCACTGTGACCAAAAACGCCCGTACTTTTAAAATAAAAAAAATCCAACACGGTGAATTGTGTGGCGGAAAAAAGCGTCAAAGTGGTGATTCGCTGTTTTTTGTCGCTTTTTTTCTAAAAAAAAAATTAAATAAAAAGCGATCAAACAGTCATACACACCCCAGAATGGTATCAATAAAAACTTCAGATCGCCCCGCAAAAAATGAGCCCCCATACAGCTCCATACACATAAATGCCGAAAAGTTATAGGGGTCAAGATATGACAACCAAAAAAACCAAAAAACAAAAACAAAAAAACAACTTTATAATTTTTTTTATCACTATCAAAACACAAGAAAAACTATACATGTTAGGTACCGCTGGATTCGTACTGACCTGTAGAATGAAAGTAACTGGTCAGTTTTAATGAACAGCGAGCGCCGTAAATAAAAAAGACCCGGAAAACTGTAGCGGAATAGTGTTTTTTTTTAGGGAGGGAGAGTGACTTTCTCCCTGCAGCTCATTGCTCAGACTGTACAGTGCTGCTGTCTCAGAGTGAGCTGTTCACAAGGACATCTCTGTGTCCATCCAGGCCCTGCACATGACAGTGGACAGGGAGTCTGAAAGCCAGACTGTCCAGCCTCCCCCCAACATGAAGCTGTGCCACCGGTCCCCATGAAGCCACACCCCTAAACAGGAGGCCACGCCCCCTGGTTCAGTGAATACACAGAGGAGAAGCTGCCTGAGAGTGAGCTACTAAAAGGGTGGACATCCTTGTGTTATTTGGGGGAATGGCCGGTGAAGTCCGGCTTTCTGTGGTAAAGACAGTGGCCACCCTAGCTGCTGTGGAGGTCACAGTTAAAGGGGAGGGTGCTGTGCATGTTTCTGTTAAGGGCAGGAACTGTAGAGGTCACTCTCGATATCTTTTAACGACACACACAAAAACATTAAATTAAATAGATCAAATATACCCGGGCGAAGCCGGGTCCTTCAGCTAGTAAGTTATGAAGTAAAAAAGCAACCACTGACTATAGCCATTCTTTTTCAATTAACCAGTTTGAGATCAGGCTATTTTTTTAAGCACATGCGGCTTCGAAAACCATACCATTTTTTAAAAAAATTTTTTGCATGCTGCTTTATTTTTATTCCACATTTTATTTTAGTATTATTTTTATTTTTTATACCCAGTAAAGTTTTTTTTAAATACTTATTTTTTTTTTTTAAATTAAATTGTGTTCCATTTGCATTATGGTCATTTTGATATATGCCGGGTACAGGGCTAGAAGGCTACTATGTGCGCTAATGGTGGCAATTTTATTTTTTTGCTTTTTATTTTGTCTTTATTCTTTTATTTTACGTTATTTTATTTTTTTTTACTTTTATTTGCTTTTACATTTTTTTTACATATTTTTACACATTGCACCACCCAGAAGGTCATACGGAACATAAGTTCCATTTTATTTTCTTTTTGCCAATGTTTCCTAATTGGGCCGACATATTAGCCTCAGTTACTGGGTGAATGCAACCCCTGGAGCCTCACTTCAGAGCGGATCTGGATCTGCTAAGAAAGTGCATGGCCCGCTGTAGCTTTAGCTGTGGTATTATGTCTCTATGAGTTGTAAACAAGGACGATCACATTCACCAATATAAAGCTGAGATTGGAACACGTTTCCAAATTGAAGTATAAAATATTTTAGAAAGTTGCAGAACTTCATATCATATAAAAATTGTACATACAACCCCTTTATCCACTGCTGTTACTTGCAACGTCTCTCTTTACACCTGTCAAAAATCCATCCATGTACGCAGATTTATCTGAATGGACATGTGTCTGTGGTTGGAACAAGACTTGAAGGTAATGGAGAACGGAGATTATCATCGTTTTACAAAAAGATATCAGATAAATTAAAAAAATCTAATGCGGAGATAAATTCTCTGACATAGTAGCAGACACCTGCAGGTAAACCACCCATATGGATGTACACAACACCAACCTATAGGCTCTGTTCACATCTATGTTCAGTGCTGGACTGGGGTTCCTTGGACCCACTGGAGGAAATTATTTGACAGCCTGATGTTTTTTTTCTCCTGGATCTTAGGAGTCTATTATAGTATCAGAACCTGGGCCCTCTGGTGAACCAGTCCAACCCTGGTTTCTGTTTATAATGCAGTACTTCACTAGATCTGTTGAATGATGGATAGTTCCAGAGTCTTATTAGAAATATAGACCAATAGAAACCTAGAAAATTGACTTAAAAACAGACTACATGGTCCATCTTATATTTGTCACAGTCACCCTCTGTTGCCCTCCTCATTGCTACCACTCCCTTCACAGCCTGGCCCAATTCTTGAGATAGGAGCAGGCCCCAGAAGTGGGACCTGCACCTGTTGGACATTTACGGCATATCCTGTTTTTTAAATTTTGTACTGCAGACCCCATTTATTTGTGTTCCAGCTGCAACGCCCGGCTTTTGGGGCAGGATGAATGGGACCTTAATAGATGTGGTTTTGACAATGTCTTAGTTAAGAATCATTCATTAATGTGACTGGGCTTCTAAAATGTGGGACTGTAGGGGTTGGAGAGGGCTACCCTGTCGTGCTGCCAGAACTTGGATTGTGATGTTGTTCTGGGGTCAGTACAGACAGTGTGTTCAGGTCATTCCTGCTGCTACGTGTAGTCTATAAATCACACAGTGAGGTGTAGAGGTTTCAGGAGGAAGAAGGAACAGGCCATGCCGAAGTATCTAATTTACTCAAGCATCCACATTTGTCACCGTCACAGAGGGAGCTGGTGAGAAAAGCACAGAGACACGGCAGACAATTATTCTTGTGCAGAAGGTTACTGCAAATATCAGTGCAACTATTTAGACTCATCATCGGACACGAAAGCCCTTATTGGATGTGAAACCTCCACCAGCCTAGGAGTTGTCCTTTAATAGGATCCATAGATAGATCACATAACCTTCAGTACGCTGGAAGGGAAAGAGTTAGGGTTGATCTAAGAAATGTCCAGAAACGAGGCACAAGGATTTACTAAATTAACTGAAATTTCTCAATACTTAAGTGTTGAATTCGTTTTCTCACTTCCTGGGTATTTGCAATGAAAGGTCATCTGGCTGTTCAAACACTAGTATCTAATAAGGGTTTGTTGGAGATCCCTCAACGAGAAGTTGTGCCCAACTGTATTCCTGCTGCCCGGGGATAGAATAAACACTGCAGACTAGACGTATTATAGATGTATACTTTGTGACCTTTTAGGCTTCTCAGCATTTCTCTAGGAGATAGATAGAATAGAAGTTCTTATAAATCCCGCTAGCCTGGTCTTTTACATGTGGGATTTTGGTGTTTGGAGAAGAAAGGCCATTATAAGTAGGCAAAGAATACATTTTATAGAGGATTTGCTGTGGATGGAACATGTGAAATACAATAGTAATCGCAGCTGATGCTATAAATCATGGGTCTCACTTGACTGTATACCACATATGCCACAATAAAAGGGGCATCTTGAAGCTCCTGGTCCTCAGTGCAAAATCTGAACTAGGGTCCTCAAAGTATCAAGCATCATTTATAATACAGGTCTCTTCATAGTGGGCTGATGGGCATTTGGGGTTTTCTCAGACTGAAGCCCTGGGTATAGTTATACCCCAGCTTACAACTGATTATATACTAGATTAGTATAGTATACCAGTGCTTGATATGCAGAGGACACAAATTTAGGGCTCATTCACACAAGTTGTGCTTTGAAAACCGACCCATTAAACAGGAACTGCCCGCTGCTTAGTAACTTCTTGCATTGCCCATGTACTAATTCTGGAGCATCTATTCTTAGGATTCTATGATCTACCATTCCGTTATTATCCCTGTTAGAAGTTATGAAGGAATCACTAGCAGTGTGCGTTTAAGCTCCACATGGGTGTTACCAGTTGGTGGGTCTGGATTGGATAGTTTTAGACTGTACAGAGACACGCCCCATACTGATAGCACTCAGATAGACCTTTATTGCAAACTTGTAGTATTTCATGCATAAACTTCTAGTTGGAATGATAGAGGAATTACACAACATACGGTCATAACAATAGATGTTCCAGACTTGTTATTACATGGGAAATGCAAGTAGTGTTTTTAACACACGAAGAACCCCAAAGAGCTGAAGGGTCTGCATGAAAAATGCAAACACATGACTTGTCCATTGAGCTCCAACTGATGATTGTTAGGAGATGCAAATGGTTATGCTTCTGGTTTTTTTTTCATGGTTGTGTAAAAAACGTATAAAGACTGATGATAAAAAAAACCCCACAAACAGAATCGTAGAAAACACTAAAGAAAAACTGAGGGAAACAAGTCAGTTCTTCACTGACATAACTTCATGTGCATGAGCCCTTGGACTTTCTGCCCACACTTTTTTTGCAACTTTTTTCTGGTTTGATAAAACCCAATGCTTTTAAAGGGGTATTCTCATCTTAGACAATGGGGGTATATTGCTAGGATATGCCCCCATTGTCTTATAGGTGCGGGTCCCACCGCTGGGACCCGCACCTATATCCAGAACGGAGCGGGGAGCGCTGCACCTGGAGGACCCCAGGTTTCCGGGGGTCCGGCCACCACCAGGCGCAGCTCCCCGCGCCGCTCATAGAAATGAATGGGAGCCGGGCCGTGCATGCGCGGTGCGCTCCCATTCATTTCTATGGAGCCGACGGAAGTAGCCGAGCCAGTGCTCGGCTATTTTCGGCGGCCCCATAGAAATGAATGGAGGGCGGCTGCGCATGCGCAGTGCGCCCTCATTCACGTCGGGGGCTCCGTTCTGGAAATAGGTGCAGGTCCCAGCGGTGGGACCCGCACCTATAAGACAATGGGGGCGTATCCTAGCGATATGCCCCCATTGTCTAAAATGAGAATAACCCTTTAATGCTGTTTTTTCACAGTATGTTTTTTGTTGGGTTTGTTCTTTTTGGACCAAAAAATGCTTCAGCCAGACGGTACATGTTGGCCAATAGGACATTTTCAAATTAACTACAAACACTACGTTTTTAGGATTGCAATTTTAAGGCTGCTCCCTAGTATTTTTTTTGAAAATCACAGCATGCTCTGGATGTAGTTTTTTTTTCATGCATTTTCCTATAGACTTCTCTATAGGAAAAAAAGATCTGAAAGATTGCTATTAAAATGTGAATAAAAACGCTACCCCCCTCCCCCCCAAAAAAAAAAAAAAAAATTAAAAAAATTTTTATGACATTTTTACAAGCCAAAAAAAAAAAAAAAAAGTGTGCAGCAGCCTTATACCTTATTCCCATAGTACGGGTTCAGTCAATGATTTTAAGCCAAAACCAGGAGTGTCTCTAAACACAGAACAGGTGCAGATCTTTCCCTTAGGCCTCTTTCACACGAACGTTGTGTTTTGCGGTCCGCAAATTGCGGATCCGCAAAAACAACGGATGGGCATCCCGTGTGCATTCCGTAGTTTGCGGAACGGAACAGCTGGCCCCTAATAGAACAGTACTATTCTTGTCTGTAACACGGACAAGAATAGGACATGCTCTATTTTTTTTGCGGGCCACGGAACGGAGCAACGGATGCGGACAGCACACGGTGTGCTGTCCGCATTTTTTGCGGGCCCATAGAAATGAATGGGTCTGCATTTTTCATGTGAAAATGCGGATCGGAGCCTCCAAAAAATACTGTCGTGTGAAAGGGGCCTTATACCTTATGTCTGTGGCTTTTACAGGCATTTTCCCCTATAGAGAAGCCAGTGGAATGATAACTGAAAAAAATGGCATACTTATAGCATGCCACATTTTGAAAAGAAATGCAACAAAAATGAGGAAAATATCAATGTCCTAGTGCATTTCATATTTATATTAAATTTCAGCTAAAATCTGGCCACAGAAAAGTGGAAAAAATAGCAGGAAAATACCACAAAAATGCAGTGAAAGTACCCTAGTATTTTGGTTTCAGCAAATGTTATTGCTTATATCATGAAACGATTTCCAATAGTTTTCCAGTATAATTTCTGAATCAATTCCAGGGATCTGGACATGGTTTTCAAGAACTCTGCTTGCTGTTATTCAGCAGTGTGATGGGCAGTTAGTGTGGATTCACTGTACCTACTAACCAGTTTGAATACGGGCTAATCTTAAAGGGGTATTCCCATCTTAGACAATTACACCACTGGGACCCGCATCTATATCTAGAACGGAGTGGGGGAGCGCTGCACCTGGAGGACCCCGAGTTTCCCGGGCTCTGGCCACCACCAGGCACAGCTCCCCTTTGTGCTCATAGAAATGAATGGGAGTGCACCGCATGCGCGACCACCGCTCCCATTCATTTCTATGTAGGCAACGGAACTAGCCGAGTCAGCTTGGCTATTTTCGGCGGCCCCATACAAATGAATGGAGGGCAGCTGTGCATGTGCAGTGCGCCCTCCTTCACTTCGGGGGCTCCATTTTCGATATAGGTGCGGGTCCCAGCTGACCCGTACCTATAAGACAATGGGGGCATATCCTAGCGATATGCCCCCATTGTCCAAGATGGGAATAACCCTTTAAGGGCATAATACTGGCAGTCTTCTGGTATTCACCTTTTAAACCCTATACAGAGACCTGGCCTTCGCTGTAGGGGGAGCCATCAGGGCACCACCTCTTGTAATAGTCCCCGTTTAGTTGGCAGCTAACCCAAAGGGGTCATATCACAAGTGTGAAGCACAAAGGGGTGAGGAAATACATGTAGTCAGTAAACAGGCAGAAGTCAGGGCAGGCAGAGTACTTGCAATTATGTGAAACTAATCTGAGGTCAGGGCAGGCAGCAGAGTATCAAAGTCAGTTAACAGGCAGAAGTTCAGTACATGGGCAGACACCTTCACTTGTAAACTACAAACCTAAGCTCAGGCAAGGAGTGAGAGGGCAGTTCAGCAGAGCAAGGAGAGGAGGGGTGTGGTGGTGAAGGCAATAATGGGAGTAGTAATAGTTCAATGAATAATGGGGGTCATTTATAAAAACTAGCTTTTTATGCTGGTTTTTGTTTCCTTCTTATGCTACAGACAGTCAGCGTGCCTGGCGGAAAAACTACTCCAGCCCCTGACTCTTCTAATTAAATGTTTAGGTGGGAATCCATGAACTAAGAGGTTAGATGGTGGCAGGGTCTCAACATCTGACATTGTGGTCCAGTGCTTATCATTCAATGTCACTTTGCCGACACCGTTATCCAAGATCTAGATTTACATCTTCGATGGGAACCTTTCACCAGCTCCTTGTCATTTCACCATATGACTTTCTGATATGACATAAACACTACAATTCATTTGTAAAAGTTTAAGCGTGTGGTGCCAGACATTAGACTGCATGCTAACCAATAAATGAATGTCAGCCCCCTTCTATAAATCAGTTTTTAACCAATGTCAAAGGGATCCTAACAGTGATAATTTATGGAGCCGCCTGCTCCACACTTATCTCCTTTATGTATGTTTTGCAGAAACATTTTTATTTATTGGTGATTAATGACCATATCTTCACCATATTTTATACCTGGAGCCAGGATTTGTTCTTAGTAATGTGGCTTGATGATATAATGGTTTTGAGATGTGCTTAATAAAGAACATCCAGTGCACCATTTGCACATCTTTATGTTTGTACATCATGACCCTTATAAAATAATGACCTTCTTTAACGCTGTCTGCCGTCCAGAAAATGGAGACTTTTTTCCCATCTAATAAATATTATCCAATGACAGTCGTGATTGTTCTGCCAAAAGATGGAAGGTCCATTAATACCCATGTTCATTAACTCTTTGGGGTTGGATTGCTATAAGAACATAAATTTGTTTTATGACTAACTAGTCCTTACTTAGACATTTACATAATTTCCCTGAACAAGATGGTGACCACTCACAAATGGCCCTCTCTTCATCAACCTCATCAGAAGATCCCACAAAGGTCCGAGGCCCTGTTGCAACAATGGGCCCCAAAAGGTCCAGCAGAAAATCCTATAAGGAGTTAATTGATGAATTGTCCTGTGTTTGCAATGATATCAACAAAGAAAGAATCAGCCATTTTGAAGTATGCCGTATGGGGAAAATTTAAAAAAAAATATTTTTATTTTCATAGTAAGGGCATTTTCACACATGTGACACCCATGATGTGAATGTTTTAATATATTTTTAAGTGTTTTTATTTTTTTTTATTTTTAAAACTATGTTTTTTACACTTTTTATAGTTCCCATAGGGAAACATAACAAGCAATTATTATATTGCTATTCTCATAGACTTCAATGCATTAGCATTGCAGTCTATGAGAAATGTACTAGTTTCCTATGGAGCCCTGCTACAGGCAGTGGCTCCATAGGAAACACTATGCTGCAGCCTTCTGTCATTCTCGATGACAAGGGTTGCTGCATACAAGCTCAGACTCCTCTGATCACTGCTGGAGGGAGCCAGAGCATACCCGGAAGCTTGTGCTTATGAGTTTGCAGACACTCAGAGGCAATGGTCAGGTTTGACCATGGTATCTGAAGTGTTAAATGTCCACAACTGAGATTACCACCGATCGCAGACATGAGCAGCGGGTGTCTGCTGTATGATTCAGGAATGGTATGAAGAGCATGACAAACAGTTCAAAGTGTTGGCTTGGCCTCCAAATTACCCTGATCTCAACTAGATTGGGCTTCTGTGGGATGTGCTGAAAAAAAGCAGTTCAATCCATGAAGGTCCCACCTCATAACTTATGGGACTTTATGCCAGATACCACTGGATACCTTAAAGAAGAACTCCCGCAAAAAATTTTATTCTCTGACCTGTTAGAAAGGTGCATGATATAATCTGTAGTGATTGTCATTTTCTTATCAGTGACTGTTTCTGTGAGTAATAACCTCTCTTCTTATTGTAGCTGGGTCATGTGACCAATTCCCTGACCTCCAACTGACCCAGGACAGAAAGCCAGTAACTGCTCTATTCATTCCTATGGGAGCCTCACTTTCAGTCTCATAGGAATACATAGAGAATTAGACTTCCTGTCCACACATAAGTCTATGTGTGAGTTGGTGGGTCTAATTGCTGGTCACATGACACAGATCAGAAACTTCAGGATGATACAAGTCAAAAATTCAGACACTGGTAAGAAAATTACATTCATTACAGATTATATCATGTACATTTCTAGCAGGACATGGAATAAAATTTTTGTCGGGAGTTCTTCTTTAAGGGTGCCTGTACATGGGCACAGAAAAGCTGCCCAAATATCTGCGTTTCCACACCAAAAACTGTATATGTTAATTGTTGGTTTTGTTGTGGATTTGATGCAGTTTTCCTGCAGATCTCTGCATTGCAAATGGAGAATTCCGCAAAAAAAAGAAAATAATAAAAATAAAAAAATTGCAAACTGATAAGACTATGGATTAATGTTTTTGAACTGTCAGGAGTTAATAGATAAGGGCTAAACATCAAGAGTCAGGGCAGCTCTCTGACGGATTCAGTGTAAGACAATACACTGAAAGTGAAGCCTGTAGAACCAAAACTGTTAAATGTTTAATAATGAACAAGTGAAAAAAAATTTTTAGCCCAAAATGCGTGAAATGCAACAATAAAAAAATTGCTCCTGAAGGTGTTCATAGCCTTTTATAATTTATAGCCGATGCCAACTGTACAAGACGGGAGTTCACTGGTGTCTGAGACAATGTTATCAGACTTTTTGGCAGCAAGGGATTAATATATAGCAGGTCTGCTTCTTGAGCTGAATGTCCACATTGCCGGCAGTATCATTAGCAAGAACAGAAGATCCGAAATGGTGAATCAATGACTCAATAGCACGGCCTCCTGAATCTCTCTGTTTCACCATCGAACTTCATCAATCTCAAACGGCCTCTCTTTCTATTAGTCTGTTTGGCGCTTTCATATTCTGATCTTCCCATCACCTTGAGAATAGCCTGGAAAATGTGAAGAACTTTGCAAAAAGAAACCTGATTACCATAATTACAGATTAAAACATAAAAAACTGAGCAACCTGCAAATGCAACTTATTTTACACTGAGTTATAGGCTTTATTATAGCCCAAATCTATTCACAATTCTTCAGGCTTCAGAGCTGAAATCTTCCAGCCAGTGGCGTAACTAGAGTTCTCTGGGCCCCAGGGAAAACTTTGGACCAGGGCCCCCTCCCGGCAGGCCTGGTTGCGGAGGGTATGACCACGATCGCTATACCCCTGGTCTCTAGTAATAATAATATCCCGTCCAATACCCCAGTAATGTCCCCCACTGCCTCCAGTAATATCCTTCCACTGCCCCCAGTAATGTCCCTATAGTGCCTCCAGTAATTTCCCCCAGTGTTCACTGACAGGGCAATTGGGGCCTGATAGATGCCGGATCGACCACATGAGATGCTGATGATGAGCACTCTGACAGAGCCTGGCATTCAGTACAGTGATGGGTCCTATTACATGCAAGTGCAGCGGGCCCCTCCCCCCCGGGCCCAGTCACACCCACGACAGAAGCGCTTAGCTGCATGCCGTTCCCCTTTCTGTTCAGCTCTGCTCTGAGAGTGGATTTTGAGGTGTTCGGATTCATAGAGAGTCTATGGACCTTCTATAGATCAATACAGTGCTTAATCGGAGAGTAGAACAGAAATGAGAAGATACAGGGCTCGGCTCAGCTCCTTTTTTTAGCCTGCGCGAGATTTCGGCCTGGCGAAGCAGGCAGCTCTGCGAGTGGTTTCCAGAGCTGCCGTGACGTACTTGAGGGGGGCGGCGGCCTACAATGCTAGTATGGGCCGTTAGTAGGTCCCTGATTAGGCATGTTTTGGACAAGTAAAAAGGCGGGCTGGGCACAGGAAGGGGGCGTTACTGGGCTCCCTAACGCCCCTCTGGGCTCCTTCAGAGAAAATTTACATATCAGAAAAAGTAAAATAAAACGAAAACGGAAGCTGAAAAGAAAGATTGGAGACCACATCTAGACTCAAGGTACTTTACTGAACATGGCTATAGTTTTAGTTTAAAACACTAAAATCATGTGACAGATTTCCTTTAAAACTATTACTGGTGGTCTATGGACTAGTATGCATTGTAGGCTGTTGGTAGAAAAGAAAGTATAGCAAGCCTCTGAGGAACCAGAGCAGAGATTGGGAGTGGCAGTGGCTCTGACTATAGGATGAGGTGTCATGGTGTACTCTCTCTGGCTGTCACTCCCTGGGTCGGTGCAGCGAAGAAGGGGCCCTTACTATTCCCTCAGGGCACTCCTTGTAGCTGTGGGTTCCCTACCATATTCGGGGGTGCCCTTGATGTTACTGTCCATGTGGGTGCAAGGCAGGACATACTATGATGCAAAGGCCAGTGTGTGGTGTTATAGGAGTTAGTAACCAGGCCAGATTTAAAAAAAAAAAAAAAAAAAAAAAAAAAAAGTCTCTTTACTTGAATGCAAAACATGAGTTGTAATAAATCCAACAACAATCTATACACAGTGCAAATTCTCCACACACATCTGTGCATAAAATAGGTAATGTTGGAAGCAATTACACACTTGCTAAAGTATCTCTCTCTAGAATCTCTGGCTGGCGACTGTCTTCTATCAATAACGTACGCAATTTGCACAGCGGCATGCAGGTTCAATGATACAACTGGCCAAGTCATTTTTGAGGAGCGTAGGGTGTTTTAGTGCGTTATCCCTCCACAGCAGCAGGTTACCAAGCTGACTGATACCTCGCATGTAGATTCTCCAATCTTGTATCTCCTTCTCTCGATGTAGCAGAAGCAAAGGATCCCACAGAGATTTTAGTCTCTGGATTCTTGAAGGTGGAGGCCAAGGAGAGGATGCTGCTCCCTACCCCTTCAAGCTCTCCCTCAGACACCTAGAACTCTGTGGAACTAGGGGTGAAGCCAGCTCCCTAAGAAGGCTGGGCCAGCATAGTTAAAGTAGAACTCCCGCAAAAATTTTTATTCTCTGACCTGTTAGAAAGATGCATGATATAATCTATAGTGAATGTAATCTCATCAATGTCTATATTTGTGAGTTATCCCCTCTCTTCTAATTGTAGCTGGGTCATGTGACCAACTCCCTTACCTCCAAGTGACCCAGGGCAGGAAGCCAGTTACTGCTCTATTCATTCCGATGAGACTGAAAGTGAGGCTCCCATAGAAATGCATAGAGAATTAGACTTCCTGTCCACACATAAGTCTCTCTGTGAGTTGGTGGGTCTAATTGCTGGTCACATGACACAGATCAGAAACTTCAGGATTATATAAATCAAAAATACAGACACTGGTAAGAAAATGACATTCACTACAGATTACATCATGTACATTTCTAGCAGGACATGGAATACATTTTTTTGCGGGAGTTCTTCTTTAACTATAGCCATGCCTATCCTATACATTAGCATACTGGGTATGCCACATTACACAGCAGTGTATAACATTGCAGTACAGTACCAAACAATTGCAAATACCCCTGTACTCGGGGGTACTGCAAAAGCAACGTACTTCAAAGTAGATTTTAAGAAAGGGTCCATAACAGACCACCATGCTACATTGTCAGCAAATATTGGCAGGGTAACTTTAGGACGACATTTGCTCTGAAGGTACATTCACCTTTTTGGTCAGATCTGCCAGTCTACTGTAGGTTGCTCCGTGATGCTTGGACATCACTGTCAAAGCCAAATCGCACACCAATTTTTTTTCCAATTTTGATAATTCCATTGATCTAATGTTATCTGTTTTCATATTCATATTTTCCCAAGTAATTGTAGACTTACAGTCAACTCTGGACAAGATTAGACCAAATGTTTGCTCTGTGAGGCTTCCTTCATTGTTAATGTCAGACAGTGATATGACATAGAAGCAAATTATAAGTTGGAAGAATTCGTCCTCATCTTTCTGGCAGACATTCAGGAATTCCATGCATGATGCAGATACATATCACACATGACACTGTCTAAAAGTGACTTGATCCTGACAAAACATGATGGACCCTTTAAGCGCCTGTAAGGATAGATCATGAATGGAAATTTCTGTCTATAATGGATTCTGCTCAACAGTACACAGCAGTTGTTTGTCTTCTATGTGACAGGTCAAGAAGCCCAATAGATCCTGATGTTTCTTAAAGGGGTTTTCCAGGATAGAAAAAAACTTTTGATGTCAGCATCTCCACTAAGTGAACCTTTATTGGTCTATGCAATATTCCATCAAAAAAACACCCCAATGTATGCAAACTCTCACTATTATGCAGAAAGCACAGGGAGTGGTGAGTGGCGCTGGCTGTATTCAACGCTCCCTAGTGTTCTCCAGGCACTGCATGGTCTTGACTGTGTACAGCGTCAGGACATAGTGCACGTACTATGAACTGATGCTGTGTGATATGAGGTCACAGCGCAGTGCGGCCCGTAGAAGACCAGGGAGCAGTGAGTACAGGAAAAGCGTCCAGATGTGCATAGTGGCAGAACCATCCGCTGCATTAGAGGCAAGTTCATTTAGTTATATTCGGTCTGATCTTATGTCTGATATTGAGAGTATGATCTGAGGTCTAGTATGGGGGTCTGATCTGTAGTCTGATATGGGGGTCTGATCTGAGGTCTGATCTGGGGGTCTGATCTGTGGTCTGATGTGGGGGTCTGATCTGAGGTCTAGTATGGGGGTCTGATCTGAGGTCTGATATGGGGGTCTCATCTGAGGTCTGATATGGGGGTCTCATCTGAGGTCTGATATGGGGGGTCTCATCTGAGGTCTGATATGGGGGTCTCATCTGAGGTCTGATATGGGGGTCTCATCTGTGGTTTGATATGGGGGTCTGATCTGTGGTCTGATGTGGGGGTCTGATCTGAGGTCTGATATGGGGGTCTGATCTGTGGTCTGATGTGGGGGTCTGATCTGTGGTCTGATGTGGGGGTCTGATCTGTGGTTTGATGTGGGGGTCTGATCTGTGGTTTGATGTGGGGGTCTGATCTGTGGTCTGATGTGGGGGTCTGATCTGTGGTCTGATGTGGGGTCTGATCTGTGGTCTGATGTGGGGGGTCTGATCTGTGGTCTGATGTGGGGGTCTGATCTGTGGTCTGATCTGAGGTCTGATGTGAGGGTCTGATCTGAGGTCTGATGTGGGGGTCTGATCTGAGGTCTGATGTGGGGGTCTGATCTGAGGTCTCATGTGGGGGTCTGATCTGAGGTCTCATGTGGGGGTCTGATCTGTGGTCTGATGTGGGGGTCTGATCTGTGGTCTGATGTGGGGGTCTGATCTGTGGTCTGATGTGGGGGTCTGATCTGTGGTCTGATGTGGGGGTCTGATCTGTGGTCTGATGTGGGGGTCTGATCTGTGGTCTGATGTGGGGGTCTGATCTGTGGTCTGATGTGGGGGTCTGATCTGTGGTCTGATATGGGGGTCTCATCTGAGGTCTGATATGGGGGTCTCATCTGAGGTCTGATATGGGGGTCTCATCTGAGGTCTGATATGGGGGTCTTCATCTGTGGTTTGATATGGGGGTCTGATCTGTGGTCTGATGTGGGGGTCTGATCTGTGGTCTGATGTGGGGGTCTGATCTGTGGTCTGATATGGGGGTCTGATCTGAGGTCTGATATGGGGGTCTCATCTGAGGTCTGATATGGGGTCTCATCTGTGGTTTGATATGGGGGTCTGATCTGTGGTTTGATGTGGGGGTCCTGATCTGAGGTCTGATATGGGGGTCTGATTGTGGTCTATGGGGGTCTGATCTGTGGTCTGATGTGGGGGTCTGATCTGTGGTCTGATGTGGGGGTCTGATCTGAGGTCTGATGTGGGGGTCTGATCTGAGGTCTGATGTGGGGGTCTGATCTGTGGTCTGATGTGGGGGTCTGATCTGTGGTTTGATTGTGGGGGTCTGATGCTGTGGTCTGATGTGGGGGTCTGATCTGTGGTCTGATGTGGGGGTGCTGATCTGTGGTCTGATTGAGGTCTGATGTGAGGGTCTGATCTGAGGTCTGATGTGGGGGTCTGATCTGAGGTCTCATGTGGGGGTCTGATCTGTGGTCTGATGTGGGGGTCTGATCTGTGGTCTGATCTGAGGTCTGATGTGAGGGTCTGATCTGAGGTCTGATGTGGGGGTCTGATCTGAGGTCTGATGTGGGGGTCTGATCTGAGGTCTGATGTGGGGGTCTGATCTGTGGTCTGATGTGGGGGTCTGATCTGTGGTCTGATGTGGGGGTCTGATCTGTGGTCTGATATGGGGGTCTGATCTGAGGTCTGATATGGGGGTCTGATCTGAGGTCTGATATGGGAGTCTGATCTGAGGTCTGATATGGGGGTCTGATCTGTGGTCTGATGTGGGGGTCTGATCTGTGGTCTGATGTGGGGGTCTGATCTGTGGTCTGATGAAGATTTGTGGTATAATTTGAGGGTCGAATCTGATGACTGATGAATAATATTTTTTCTTATTTTCCTCCTCTAAAACCTAGGAGCGTCTTATATGCATCTTACAAAGCAAAAAAAAAAACACCAACGTACAAATTGCTATTTCCACTTTATGAACATAGCAACGCTGAATATATCATTTGCACATATTTTCTTTCTAGTCCTCGGGGCTAAGGGGTTAATAAAGTCATTCCTGTCTCACATTCTACACCTCTCCTGCTCCCCTAAGTGTAAATCTTTCATCGGGGAGTTGTGCAAACTGAAGATTGCAAGCTGATGTCCATGGAAAGCTCATTTAGTGTCCAAAGGCAACTCAATCAGCTGCAGGGAGAGAGACTGATCCAGAGTCAGTCAATATATGTCTTCAGTGATAGAGAGGGAGCAGTGGCTACCCCTCCGTCACCCGGCTCTCTCATCTACTCTAATCAATGTTATTTCACAAAGCATGCTTAGCCTGGTTTAACCCTGTCTTTGAAAGAAGTTCCAACAGACTCCAGACGTTTCCACATCTATTCATCTGGAGAAAATGTTGGTGTTGAAAGACTGTTCGGAGAATAGGAGATATCATTAAATACACGCTTTATTTGGCATAAAATGTGCCAGTACATCATGTGTGCAGTAGACTAAAGCTGGCCATACACATATAGCTGTGAACTTTTGTATGTCCTATAGCAATTTCTTCCAAATTTCACATAAACATGCATGTTTGGCTTGGGTAAGCAGGTACTGTATGTTTGCCACCAGGGTAAGGAGGATAAACTGCTACCAGATTCTAATGTTTGATACATTTCATGTGAACGGAGCTTAGCCCCGCCCAGGCCAGTGATACTAGTCGTGACGTCACTGGGCCTGCGGTAAACACAGAGAAGGCCGCGGTGCTCCTGCAGCGCCGCTGCCTTCTCAAACAGCTGATCGGCGGGGGTCCCGGGTGTCGGACCTCCGCCAATCAGATGCTGATGATCTATCCAGAGGATAGATCATCAGTTTGAAAAAACTGCAGAACCCCTTTAAAGCATGTTCCTGTCTCTGAGTTTCAGCATACCACTAGATCACCATGGCCTCCTTAATTAGCTGTGTAAGATGCCTTGAATTGGACTTCAACCAATCTGATTATGATGGTTTACCTTAGAGGGTCATTGTGCTTTCAGAAAACCTTTAATATGTTATAGGGACATATCAAAAGTTTTGATCAGTGGAGGTCAGAGCACTGAGACTCCCACGTTTTTTAGAATGAGGGGAGAGAAGCTCCCGCTTAGCATGTTCCCTCTCTTTGCTGCAGGACAGGAAGCGAGATGGACTCAATAGAAAGTCTATGGGCCCATCTTGCTCCCATATCGTGCAGTGAGGAGAGAGCACAATCTAAGTGAGTGCGTCTCTCCTCTCGTTCTAGAGATCGTGAGGGTCAGCCCATCCGTATAACATATTAAACATGTTGTTGAAACCACAGTTGTTAAGGTGGACTCAATCAGTCCTTTCGGGTTCAGTCAGTCACTCCAAATTATCATTAGCATGTGTGCACAGAAATGAAGAACAGGAGACAGACACAATGTTCAGTATCGAGTTCTCAGCTCATGCTCTCCCCGGCTGCTTCTGTAGCCTCTGAACTTCCTTTATTTACACACACGCATTTATACATCACAGGGAAAGGGCGTAAGCATGCGACTAGCAAACTACATATGCATCATTCATGTACTTGTGTAGACTTCTGATTGGAGAGAAGTTCTATACCATCCTGCATCACTACCCCGAAGGTGTGACTTGTCTAGGTGCGGCTCAGGGTACAGGCGCCATCTTGGACTTGTTGCATCAGCCAAACTATATATATATTACGCAAGCTTTATAAAAGGTTACAAAGTATAAAAGTACATTGCTCGTCTTGTCACATCAATCGGGAGGACGTTACGTCCACGTCATTCAGGAGACGTGGGAAACTCAGGATTTGCAGATGATAGAATACATTACATCAGGTCCATATACCCCAACACAGTGACCCTTTAAAATGGTTGTGAAAGAATGGGGAGGGAGGGTAGTTTGGCAGTCCTTCCACCCCTGTGGGCTGTGGGAACGTCAAACCGGATGTTTACAGCAAGCTCAGTGGAGGAGAAGGAGCTAGGTTAGTAATCTTCTTGCCAACCCCCTAGTCTATCAACTCATGAAGAACCTTTTTAATGTGTTTTTACATCTTTTTAAGTGATGTCACATCAATTTGTAGTTAGTGGGGATCTGACTTCTTGGAAATCCACTGATCCCGAGAGGTTCTGTAAGGAACTGTTGCACAACCCCGCTTGTATGAATGAGGCAGTGCAGCAATACCTTGCATAGCGGGGGCTGGGAGTACCGATACGCTGGGAAAACTTTGAAGGGGACTCAGTGGTGGCTTTGGTTGTTGGACCCCAACCAATTGCAAAGTGATTACATATCCTTGCAATATTCCCACACTTTGAGATGTGAAAAACTCTTAAAAAGGCTCTCCAGGGCTACCTTATTGAAGGCGATGTGGTGCTCCAACAAGTACTATATCCGTTGTAGTGGTAGTTCCTGCCAATGTTCAGCCATTTCTGAGATACAAGGGTTAAAGAAAAAATAAAATCAGTTGGTTTGCAAGCTGTCACATCTCGTCAGCTGATGGTTCATGTAGAGCTCTTATCTCTGATCTCCTGACCTCGTAAAACTTATTTCAGTTTGATAAGAATTGCGCTATTATAAGTGTTTGCAAGGTCAGAAGATCAGAGATAACAACTCTACATGAGCCCATAGCTGATGAGATTCAAAGAAAAAAGACAGTTTGCAAACAGACTGTTCTTTTAACCCTTGTATCTCAGAAATGGCTGAACATTTTTAATAAATGTTGAAAAAATATTTTTTAGCCCAAAATTAGTAAAATGCAATCATAAAAAATGCCCCTGAAGGTCTCCATAGCCATTATGCTTAGTGTGTTTTCAAGGATCTAAATGTATTCCTGACTAGTACCCGTGTCCTGCATTTCACAACGAAGCCATTTTCTGATGCAAAACAGTTTTGGTTTGATTTTTCAAGTAGCTTTTCTTTGACATCTATTGTAAAGGGCTGATTGATATTGACGTGATTGCGGTTTACTAGAATCTTGCATTTTAAACAGTGGTAAAATTGTGCATGTTGAAATTTTTGCTTTCTTTTGAACTGCTCACATGGAAGCAATCCATAAATAGTATGTGCGGACACTGAAGAGACCCATAATCTGTTTCTTACAATAATTTACCTTTTTCCCCGGCCACAGGACCCAAGCAGCATTCCATCATCAATGATTAAGATGAAGACAGCAACTTAACCTGAGGCATCTGGTGACATTTGAAAGTGATGCATTTGTGCATCACTGGCCAACAAACCACTGGGCAGTCGTCATCGTTCCTACTCTAGTACCAGAGAGGTTTCCACTGACTAAACAAAGGATATGAAAGCTGTAACAGCTACAGCTACGTTATAAAAGGTTCACAGAATTCCTTATCTTAACAAGCAGATAATTGTAGTCAGTGCCAGATCTAAAGGGAGACGTAATATGGTTTAAACAGCTCTAATAGTAGTGTATTTCGCCTCTTTCACATTAGCGGCAGCACGGATCCGGCGGGTGAAGGGTGCCGCCGGATCTGTGCTGCCGCAAGTACACATGAGGAGCCGGAGCAGCGCTCTGGCCCCACACGTGTCACATACACAGACATACTTACATGCTCCGCACAGCACAGAGGGACGACGCGCACATCACAGCACAGCATTCCATTGTCTTCAGTTCAGTTTTGTCCCCATTGACAATAAATGGGGGCAAAACTGAAGCGTTTTTTTCCGGTATTGAGCCCCTATGACGGAACTAAATACTGGAAAAAGAAAACGCTAGTGTGAAAGTAGCCTTGTAGAACATGGTATCTTATCTGCAGAAGCAGTACAGAGCAGGAGGATCTGAAATATAGCTTTATGGCAAAAAAAAAAGAAAAGAAAAAAAAATCAGTATAACCTCAAATTCCTTTCATTATTTATAATGGCACATTTTTTATGGGGAGCAATCATCAAGGGAAACAAAATGGCCACTGTCCTATTAGTACACAGAAAACCTGTCCTTATCACTAATGAGGACAGGTTACTTTATAACACTGAGGTAAAGAGCTGCCTCATCCTGCTCTCTGCTTGTCAGGGATTATGATCCTGAATACAGCTGATAAGATCTTCAGCTGAATCTCTGGGGAATTTATTTTATGAAGAGACATGAAGTACAGAGGACGGACAGGACAGTGCTGTTGCTCATTAGCCACACCTTACCCTCCCTCCCATGTCTCCTCATCTTCTCCATTCCCACATTGCCATAGAAATTTACCTGTATTCAGGATCATGATTTCTGCAAGCAGAGCAGAGAGGAGGTGGAGGCAGCTCTTTACCTCAGTGTTGTGAAGTAACTTGTCCTGCTGTGTGATTAGGACAGGTTCTGTGTGCACTAATAGGAAGGCGGCCATTTTATTTTTCCTAATGATTGCTCAAGAGACTAAACCATTACTGGTTGTGGGGGTGGTTGAGACGGTGGTTATTAATGGTACATACTCAGATTGGGTCACTGTCAGGGGTGGATTGGCCATAGACCCTACAGGGAAATTTCCCAGTGGGCCAATGCCCCAGAGGGCCACCCAAGTCCTCCTATCTGCCACTGACCGGGTACATAATGAGCTCTCAACAGTAATTAACCCTGTAAGAATCAGGTCCCTATGTACCCAGCCAGCGACCGCACGTTCTCCTGTATTTAACTGCTGTGGCCCGCATCTCACCTCCTAAGCTCTATAAACAACTGGAGTAAGACAGAAGATGGTAGCTATTGATGGCCACCACAGAGGGGCAGTATACTGTGCTACCCTGCCTACTTGTGTTGCCCTGCTTTCTATTTAATTGCCAACAAAATGGGGCCACTTATTATTTTTCCCAGGGCCACTTTAAGTTCCCAATCCGCCCCTGGTCACTGTCACCAGTGGGGTACCACAGGGGTCTGTATTGGGTCCTATTCTCTTCAATATTTTTATTAATGATCTTGTAGAAGGCTTGTACAGTAAAATATCAATTTTTGCAGATGACACTAAACTGTGTAAAGTAATTAACACAGAAGAGGACAGTACACTGCTACAGATGGATCTGGATAGACTGGAGGCTTGGGCAGAGAAGTGGCAGATGAGGTTTAACACTGACAAATGTAAGGTTATGCATATGGGAAGGAATAATGCAAGTCATCAGTACATACTAAATGGTAAAACATTGGGTAACTCTGACATGGAAAAGGACCTAGGAATTTTAGTGACCAGCAAACTAAGCTGCAGAAACCAGTGTCAGACAGCTGCTGCCAAGGCCAATAAGATAATGGGTTGCATCAAAAGAGGCATAGATGCCCGTGATGAGAACATAGTCCTGCCACTTTACAAATCACTAGTCAGACCACATATGGAGTACTGTGTACAGTTCTGGGCTCCTGTGAACAAGGCAGACATAGCAGAGCTGGAGAGGGTTCAGAGGAGGGCAACTAAAGTAATAACTGGAATGGGTGGACTACAGTACCCAGAAAAATGATCAAAATTAGGGTTATTCACTTTAGAAAAAAAGACGACTGAGGGGAGATCTAATAACCATGTATAAATATATCAGGGGTCAGTACAGAGATCTCTCCCATGATCTATTTATCCCCAGGACTGTGACTGTGACGAGGGGACATCCTCTGCATCTGGAAGTAAGAAGGTTTGTACACAAACATAGAAGAGGATTCTTTACGGTAAGAGCAGTGAGACTATGGAACTCTCTGCCTGAGGAGGTGGTGATGGTAAGTTCACTAAAGGAGTTCAAGAGGGGCCTGGATGTATTTCTGGAGGGTAATAATATTATAGGTTATAGTTACTAGAGATGGGTCGTTGATCCAGGGAGTTATTCTGATTGCCTGATTGGAGTTGGGAAGGAATTTTTTCCCCTAAAGTGGCCTTTTTTCGGCCTTATAAACTATGTTAGTATGTTACTATTGAACTAAACCTAAACCATTAACTAATGAAAGGTATTTGTAAATATATTTATTATAAAATAATATTTAAAGGGGTATTCCCATCTCACCAATGTGGTTTGTATAGTTAGATATAGCCATACCAGTATTATTACTAACAGAATGTAATTATATAAAATGTACCATTTAGAAGATTTGCCTATTTGTATTTCCATTGTACCACACATTAGTCAGGCCGTTGCCCCTGGTTACGGCCACCGCGGCCATGTAGTAGTGGTGGCCGGCTTGCTCTTGTTCAAACCCGCTCTGAGGTAACTGCTGTATTGTGAACACACATTGCATGAGCATGAAGAGACACATCTTAGGGTTGTAGCATTTTTGTCTGCGTTTCCAAAACGCAGAGAAACGGATCCTGTTCCAAGATCAATTCATCTCTATGGAGCAGGATCTGTTTCTAAAGTCTGCGTTTTGGACGGATCCTGACCATTGCGTTTTGGACTGGTAGCATCCAAAACACAGATGTGAAAGTACCCTAAGATGTGTCTCCGCATGCTCATGTAATGTGCGTTCACAATACAGCAGTTACCTCAGAGCGGGTTTGAACAAGAGCAAGCCGGTCACCACTACTACATGGCCACGGTGGTCGTAACCAGGGGCAACGGCCTGACTGATGTGCGTGGGACAATGGATATACAAATAGGGAAATCTTCTAAACGGTAAATTTTATATGGACAATGGAAATCCAAATAGGAAATTCTTCTAAATGGGACATTTTATATTAAAACATGATATTAGTAATATTATTGGTATGGCCATCTGTAACTATACAAACTACAATTGTGAGATGGGAATACCCCTTTAAGTATTATAATTTTTTTTTAATTCTTGGAGAATCCCTTTAAAGGGGTATTCTGGTAGGTAGCAGTTATCCCCTAATGATCTGGCAGAGTGCTCATACTGCACTCTGCTGGATCAATGAGAGGGGTGTGTGTCTGCACATTTCTCTCTTTCCTGCTTGACACCATTCTGTGTGTTCAGGGGTGGTAATAAGTTGGGGAAGTGTCCCTGCACAGTCTGACAATGGCAGCACTGACTGGATAGAGCTAGTCTGTGCAGGTACACATGCCCATCCTTGGCGTTTTGGTCAGGGGTGAGTTGCTCCAGTTAAGGTGGAGTGAGACCAAAAGAACTAGACCAGTTGCCATCTCCTCGGCCAAGAACAGCTTTGCAGAAACTGAAGAACCCATTCCCTTCACTCACATCTGAATCAAATTTAAAGAGGCCTGCATCAATAAAAGTAATATACTGCCTGCTGGGTGTAAAGAGTGAACGCGGTAATCGACTATGCCTGCGATTAGATCCTTTGCCTTGATCTGCCATTGTCTAGACATTTTAAGATCGCAACTGAAAGATATGTCTGTCTCCTGTAGACGTTCTGCAACTTGTGGAATACTCTGGTCTCAGAAATGTACTTTATACAGAGGTACTCTACCACATTAACGTTCCATGCTGAACTGTGAATGTTACTAGCCTAAATACTTCTGGTATAAGGTCATCAAAAATAGTTCCTAGGATGTAAGCGATGGGGAAAAATGATCTTATTTGCCCCTAGAGTCATGAGTGATGAGTGAAGTTTTGAAAAATTTGATTCGCTTGTTGTAGTGGGTGCAATGACATGGAGCAGCGATTGCGCCGGATCCCTCCCATCATTGTACCCCTCAGGTGCCGTGTTCATAGCCGTTCCCATAATCTGATAGCAATAATACAGTGGAGAATAAAAATAAATAAAATTGTTTTTACCTCATCCATTTAATCGTAAAGAGCCTGCTGCCGCAATCTTGATTGATCTATCATGAAATCTCAGGTGGCCCGTTGGCTCGTGTGGTGACATCATACGTTACCGCACAAAATTTTGTGCGAGATCTTCAAATCAAGATGGCGGTGGCCGGCTCTTCGTGTTCAAACGGATGAGGTAAGTATATACGGTTATTTTTCACCACCATTCCCAGAAAATTGATTCACTACCAAGAAGCAAGAGACTTTGTGGACTTTGATTCACTCAGCTCTTGTTAGTAAAGTGTTAATGCAGAAGCCTTATACTTTTTACTCCACTGCATACTGTATATGTGGAGCACAGCGGGAACTGTGGCATCAATTTGTTATATATGGAGTAGTGTTGAGCGAGCATGCTTACGCTCGGGTCCGCTCGGTGTTCGGCCGAACACCAAGTGTACTCGAGCGCAATGCTCGAGTCTCTTCCCTGCACTGTAATGTTGATTTGTACGCTAATGCGTATGAATTTGTATGCTAATGCGTATGAATTTGTACGTACGCATTGTGCGCTAATGCGTACAAATTCAGTTAATTAGCATACTTTTACGAGTGAAAGGAGTAAAAGAGGAGAAGTCGCGATTCTGACCTTTTTCTATTAACCAGACACCCTCCCCTCTTCCGAGCGGGGGGTGCCTGGTTTAGTCCCATTGACTAACATTATGCTCAGGTGATAGGCCGAGCACTCGAGCAACCCCTAGTACTCGGCCAGAGCACCCGAGCACAGAGGTGCTCGCTCAACACTAATATGGAGTCACTACTGGAATATTGTCAGGGGCGGATTGGCCATAGACACTAAAGAGAAATTTCCCAGTGGGCCGATGCCAAGGGGCCACCCAAGCTCTCCTGATGGCTGCAGGCCAGGTCCATAATGATCTGATGCTCAACAGCCGCAGTTGCCCTCCTGAACTTAAAGGGGTCATCCCATCTTGGACAATGGGGGCATATTGCTGCACCGCGCAGCCCGGCTCCTATTTCTATTGAGCCGATGGAAATAGCAGAGCCAGCGCTCGGCTATTTTCGGTGGCCCCATAGAAATGAATGGAGGACGGCTGCGCATGCGCAGTGCGCCCTCCTTCTCTTTTTGGGCCCCGTTCTCGATATAGGTGTGGGTACCAGTGGTGGGACCCACACCTATAAAACAATGGGGGCATATCCTAGCGATATGCCCCCATTGTCCAAGATGGGATAACCCCTTTAACTGTATTACTGTCCACAGGATGGTGATATAGTTGAAAACTGTAGAGAGGGTGGCAGTATTTTGTGCTGCACTGTGGTATTTGATTCTGCTGGGGCGGTACTTTGTGCTTCACTAAGGCATTGCTGGCCCTGTCTACTTCTGTAGCCCCGTCTTCTATCAGTTTAGTTCTGCCTACAACATGGCGCCACTTTTAGGTTTTTTTCCAGGGCCACTTTAAGTTCCCAATCCTCCCCCTGAATATTGTGTTATTTCCCTGGAGGTCGGCAGTACCATGAAGAAGGAAAATCCTAAAAATGGCATTTTAGAATAAAGAATGTACCGATGCCATCATTTATGATTGTGTAATTTATGTGTGGGGAAATCCAATGGAAAGATGAAAGCAAACCTGTAGTTGTGCACCAAGCTCTTTGTTGCCTCAGTAAGGAGTTTCCGACTTCACTTCCTAAAGTTCTGTATCATGGACGATCATTATCAACCATTATTATTTATTAACTAGAAAGAAAGACAAAAGGGCCACAGTGTTTCCTAAGGTAATGACGTCCAGATTGTACGGTCAGATAACCCAACCTCTCGTAATGAAAGGTGCTCACCTGAGAAGTTTGTGTCCCCCATTTCACCTATTGGAGTTTTAACCCCGAATAGTGTTATCTATTGGACTTAAGGGGTTATATGCTGTATCGAATAAAGATGGATGTTCATTTATCTTCATCGGAATATGTGAAGTATTGTTTGGGAAGCTCACCATCCTTGGACCCCTTTTTTTCTTTAGTTATTAATTTACCTCCTATCCCAACTTCCTCAAAACACACTCCACATTTTTGTCGTCCTCCATACATGTATCGGAAATGTGGATTTTTAAAAGCCATATTCCAGCACTGGCTAGACTGGAGGACATTTTCTATAGGATCCCACTGTAGCACTGATGAAGAAGTAGCATAGCCAGGAGAAGAGCTAAGGGTCATCACCAAGAGTAGAACAACAGGTTCCAGGTGAAAAATGGGCAAGTGAGGAGCGATATAAAGGAACATGGCCAAGGTCAACATCAGGGTCAATGAGCAGTTGGAATCAGGATTAATAGCACAAGGAAAGAGAACCAGGAAATGGTAAGAACGTCCATCAGTTGGCAAGGACTCGAAGCAGTGGAGAGAAGGAGAGCCATGGTTGGATTCAGGAAGGCCATAGTTGACACTGAGACCAGATAAGGAGGTGTCTGGTTGCCCAGCTGTCAGCCAGGAATAAAACTGGGCTTCATGACTAAAATGTAGTTCTCAATGCAAGACCAGATGACCACTCCATGTTTTTGTTGTAGGTTCTGATGGCTCTTGCATCTCCTTACCTGCTTCCATGTCACTTTTATTAGGCGTTTGTTTTAAATCCATAAATTGGACTCTAGTAACATAGTAACATAGTTTATAAGGCCGAAAAAAGACATCTGCCCATCCAGTTCGGCCTGTTATCCTACAAGTTGGATGGACAGATGGACTCTAGTTTTCTTTCCTCCACCTCAATGAATCCCTAGGTTATCACCTACTCTGGCTCATACTCATCCCATCCCTTAAACATTCTCCTAAAAATTACCAAGAAGATATTCATTCCATACATTGTATTACATAAAAAAAATGCTGTCTACCAGGAACAGCACCACACTTGTCCATAGGCCATGTGCGGTATTGCAGCTCAGCCTCTTTGAAGTGAATGGGATTGGGATGCAATACCATATACAGTCTATGGACAAGTGTGGTGCTGTTTCTGAAAGAAGACCTTCACGTTTTCTAATAGCATAAACCCCCTTTAGGTTTTCCTCCACAGAAAAGGTAAATGATGGGGGCGTGGCCTGGCTGCAGAAGGAGATGGCCGCATGAGAAGTGAGCTCCGGCACTGACGCAGCTATTTACAGCATTTACCGGGAGACACTGAATTTCTCCAACACCGAAAGGACTCTTGGATCCCATGATGACCAGAGGGAAAAGAGGGATTAAATCCCAAAGCAAATTGGACTTCTTTTTTGACCCTGACAGGGAGAAGACTGGAGCGGCGTGTGGCCGCAGCACGCTTTCCTCCAGCTCCGACTCACCGCCGCAATCGCAGAGAGAAAACTCACCTGGAGGAGTAGCAAATATTAACACTAGAGACTCACCCAGACAATTGAGGCTCCGTTCACCGAGCCAAGACGAATATCCTGACCGCGGGCCCGAGCCCGAAATTGGCGCGAAACAGCTGAACGCGGAAGCGCCATCTTGGACATCACCCTCAGCCAGCCCAGTGAAGCAGAGGCAACGCATGCAGACCGCCGAAGCTGACTATGAGGTAGGAGACCTGTCCCAACTTAATGAATGCCTGGAGGCTATACCCACATCAGATGCCCCTGCATCAGGCTCCATGATAAAGGAACTGTTGCTTGCGTTCAATGCTTCCCTCCAGAGGAATATTGTGCAGTTAATATCACCCTTGCAGACCTCAGTGACCGACATAGGTAAGAGAGTCACACATATTGAGTCCAAGATGGGAGAATTCGCTTCCTCTCACAATCATCTTATTGACAACAGCTTAGCAATGGAAGAGGAAATAACAGCATTAAAGGCCAAGGTAGTAGACCTGGAGGATCGCTCCAGGAGAAATAGCCTTAAATTCAGGGGAATACCTGATGATATTGACCAGAAGCACCTGGTATCATATATACAAGGTCTCCTTAAGCTCCTCTTGCCAGATAGCTCTCCATTAGATCTCACTTTGGATAGAGCACACAGGGTGGTTAAACCGAAACATCTAGCGGACACCATACCTCGGGATGTCCTAACCAGAGTCCACTATTATCATATAAAAGACGAGATAATGAACGTCACCCGCAAACTGAAAGAATTGCCAGATCCATACCAAACAGTTAAGATCTTTGCGGACTTGTCAGCCACTACACTGCGACTCCGAAGACAACTGTTACCTATAACAGTCACCCTCAGAGAGCACAACATACCCTATGGATGGGGATTCCCAGTGAAGATCATCCTCACACGTAATAACGTGAATTATGTGGTTTCCTCGGTCCGTGACGGAATCAAGCTTCTGCACAAATGGGACATAACAGTTCACTCTTCATCCATGGATCTACTGGAGAAGTTTCCTAGAACAAGACCGGAGGGGAGAAAGTCCATCAATACCTGAACCATCTGATTGTCATTAATCCCGGGTTCACATCGTTCTAAGGTTATCTCGCTGCTTTCGGTGCTAATGCACTTTGTTCTGCGATATCAGGGACTACTGTTCCGTTTTCCACTTGTTTCGCCCTACTGTGATACAGTGTCTTTTTTTAGGACACCGTTTTCCCTGTTCTGCCACTAGAATAGTGGCATCTTCTACAACTTACTCCTTTCTTACTTTTGTTATAATTTCTTCTGATTTATTTTATTGCATTTTCTTGTATTACATTTCATTGTTCGTTTCAGTGCAGGAATATATCTGTCCTCTGGGTGCAGGTGTGTGTGTCCCGGAGCGACCCCCCCGTCCTCTCCGGCGCCTCGTCTCTGATTGTGAAATACTTGGTTCTCTAAGTAAGGTAACATACATCAACAATTCACTATGGTTATAAAAGTGACCTCTCTCAACGTCAAAGGATTGAACAGCCCCTTTAAGCGGTCTGTTATGTGGAGAGAGGCATTGTCCTTACACTCTGATATTGTGTGTGCACAAGAAACGCATTTGTTATCACAGGATGCCCATAGGGTAAAACACCCGCGATTTCCACAGGTTTTTCAAACACATTACACGAAGAAGCAGAGGGGAGTCCTCCTGGCTATAAGAAATACCATTGCATTTACTCAAACTTCCATTGATATAGACCCAAGTGGGAGATACATCATTTTGGTGGGAAGTTTCAATAATGTGACGTATACTATAGCCACGATCTATGCTCCGAATAGGAGACAGGGGAGATTTCTCAACAAAGTCATTCGTAAAATAAATCAGGTTAAAAAAGGCTCAGTTATTCTATGTGGAGATTTCAACACAGTCCACGATGCCTCCTGGGACTCCACCTCTGCTTCTCACTGGCGTGCTGATCTATTGGCACCCCTGATTCATAAACAGAGATTGTACGATATCTGGCGAATCCAACATGGTTCGGAAAGGGATTACACATTTCATTCCAATTCATTCAATACATATTCTAGAATAGACATGTTTTTGGTTGGGGAATCACTCCTTCAGAATGTGACCATGTCCTCAGTGGAGTCCATCAAATGGTCCGATCATGCGCCTATTACCATTACTCTGTCAGAAATACATTCTAGACCTAGGCACCAGATGTGGAGGGACAATGCATTTCTGATGGCCCATTCATCTTATGGAGAACAGATTCGCAAGGCGATAATAGACTATTTTGAGCTAAATCTGGGCTCAGTTACTAAACATTCCATGCTATGGAATGCCCATAAGGCATACGTTAGAGGGATATTTATAAAACTTGGTCATCAAGTGAAAAAAGAGAGGGAAAAACGGTTCTCGGAAATATACAGCAAACTTCAATCTCTAGAATCTCAAAACAAGAGGGATGCCTCTCTCTCCCTACAGGCCGAAATACGTCAACTTAGGATTCAACTCAATGACTGTTTGTTGTGTACTTATGAGAAACAAATGCGGACCCTGAAAGCCCAGTATTATTCTCAAGACAATAAATGTGGGAAAATATTGGCCAATAAATTAAAAAGAAGAGCGCAAAAATCTAGAATAGCTTTTCTTATGGATACTACTAATACCTATAAACTATACGATCCCAAAGCAATTGCTAACAGATTCAAGGAATATTATTCTTCCTTATACAACCTTGAAAGCCACGGAGTGAAATCTCCTTCCCAACAAGATATCTCTTCTTTTTTACATAGCCTAAAACTTCCAAATGTCTCCACTTCTCAGCTTCATACTCTAAATTCCCCTATCACGGTGGAAGAAATTTCTACAACCATCAAAACTCTCCCCCGTGACAAGGCCCCGGGACCAGATGGTCTCTCTAATACTTACTATAAAAAATACCAGGACATACTGAACCCACACTTATTACAAATGTACTCTGAAACGATCACCTCCGGCATGTTTGATCCAGAGATATCCTTAGCTACTATAGTAACGTTACCAAAACCGGGGAAGGACCCCACTCAACCACAAAATTTCCGTCCTATTTCTCTTTTGAATACGGACATAAAGCTTTTTGCAAAAATAATTGCTACTAGGGTGGCCAATATTCTGCCGAGCCTTGTACATCCCGACCAGGCTGGGTTTGTTAAAACCAGACAAGCCTCAGACAATACCAGGCGCCTAGTGAACCTTATCCATTGTTTAGAACAAAAAAAACAGACAGGAATGCTGGTGGCTATGGACGCCGAAAAGGCTTTCGACCGGGTAAACTGGTCTTTTATCTTCTCGGTACTCAAGCACTTCGGATTCCATGGCTTTATATTTGATGCGATTAAAACACTATACAAAAACCCTGCTGCAAAGGTTCTCGCAAATGGTATTATGTCTGATCCATTTGAGATCTCAAATGGTACCCGACAGGGCTGCCCTTTGTCTCCCCTGATATTTGTACTTGTTATAGAGCCGCTGGCCCAAGCTTTGAGACAAAGTAAATTAGTCGAAGGAATATCCATAGGGGACAGCACTCATAAAATATCTTTGTTTGCCGACGACATAATTCTATCGTTGACTAACCCAGATGTTTCACTGCACACTTCCCTGGACATAATCGATCACTTTGGACACCTCTCATATTATAAACTCAATCTTGAGAAATCACAAATCCTCCCTTTTAACATATCTCTTTCAGACCAAATTAAACTTAAAGAAAAATATGAGTTTGATTGGCAGAAATCGCACATCAAATATCTAGGAGTATTTTTAACATCTTCCCTAAGTATGCTTTATAACGCCAATTACCCCCATTTGCTTAAATCAATAGAGTGGGAATTGAAACAATATTCAGCAATAGAGATATCCTGGGTCGGTCGAATTGCCTCTTTTAAAATGATGACCCTCCCCAAGCTACTTTATCTATTTCGCACAATACCCATTACACCTCCGAATACTTTCTTTCAGAAAGTATCACAATTAATAAATAAATAAATAAATATGTGTGGCAAAACAAAAAACCAAGGATAGCATCTAAAATCCTTCATAAACACAAAGGGACAGGGGGTCTAGGACTGCCACAAATTTATGACTATTTTTTGGCCTCTCAAATAGCACAACTACGCAAGTGGTGGGAAGAGGATATATCTACGCCTTGGGTGCAAATGGAACAACTTATGATCGCACCCCTTTCTTTAAGGGCTCTGCTGATGGCTTCCTTGTTGCCAAATTGTCATTTGCCGCAGTCAATTCGTGGACCAATTCATCATTCCCTTAAGCTGTGGAAGCAGTTTCACTCATCCACGGCTAAAAAGACACTGGTGACAACCCAATGGACTCCACTGAGGACTCTGGAATTACTAATACCTGATATGGACCTGAGGGGTTGGGAAAGCAAGGGGCTCAAATCAGTAATAATGCTATACCACAACCACGTTTTAAAGTCTTACCTGACTCTTATGCAGCAATTTGACCTCCCAAAACATGATCTATATAAATATCTGCAAATAAGACATCTACTGAACGGCGCAGATCCCTTCCTTTCCCTGGCAAATAGCGAGATTTTTCGGCTATGGAGTACCCCCGCATCTTCCAAAAGGGGCCTTAGGCCAATTTATGCTGCAATAAATAACAAAGATATTGTGGTCAAGACTTCACCGCTGTTGTCCTGGGAAAAGGAACTGAATGCCTCTTTCACTATTCCTCAATGGTCAAATGCGTTTAAATATATTTCTAGATTCTTCAAATGTATGTCACGTTACGAATCAGCTATTAAAACTATACTTAGATGGTACTATTCCCCGGATAGGCTGTGTCGTATCTTTCCGGGGGTGTCCACGGAATGCTGGAGAGGATGCGGGGGCCGAGGCACGTTGTTTCATATACTATGGACATGCCCACTAATTCATAAATTCTGGAAGGATGTATTTTCTCTGATACATTCTGTTACTGGGATAAAATCCCAACCTACACCGTCGTTAGCAATTCTCTTCATAGGGCTGGATTCTCTCCCACACCAACACAGAATGATCATTGCCCATATTTGCTTAGCTGCTAAACTAGCAGTAGCACAACAATGGAAAACCCCAACTATTCCTGAGTTACACGACATTACTTCCAGGGTAAATAGAACTTGTTTATATGAGAGAGTAATGGCTATTAAAAACGATCAGCACTGTAACTTTGAAAAATGGTGGACAAAATGGATATCTTACAACAATTTATCTTTCCCATGAGAAATTAGTAATGCCGAGACACCCAGGGGACAGAGGAGGATTTGCGTTGAGACGTATGGTCTCCCTCCTAAAATCTCTGTTTCTTTAAGTACTTGATCGTGAGCAGGCTCACTTATGGATCTTGTCATCAAGATATATACACCTGCATATTTATTTTCATTTACTTACATATCTGTTCTTGGTTTTTTTTTTTGATCAGCTTACTGCTACACAAGTGAGACTTATATTTTTTCTTTGGTATTTGACTTTAGTTTTTTTTTTTTTTTAAAAAATAATTGTAAAACTTTGAGACTTCAAGATTGTATTCTCTTTTATTACAAAATGTTTGTACCATTATACCGCACTATGTCTCAATAAAAAAATTATATTTAAAAAAAAGAAAAGGTAAACGATAAAACTGGCATGTGATATAGTATTTTTTGTCCTTCCGCTTTCCGTTTGCCTTATGGCCAGAGTCCTAACTTGGTGTTGTATTAAGTCATGTGTCAGCAGAGAAGACATGGCATCAAGAAGAATGGCCCGGTGTCTGAGTGTCAGTCTGAGTGCTCGTGATTCATTGAGTGAGATCATCGGTGGAAGAGCTCTGCATTACTCCAGACTGTATATTAGAATAAGTAACAAGCCAGGCGTCAGATGGAGAACGCCAGCAGATTCTGCATCAATCTCTTCAGGAAGAGTTTGACACCTTGTTCTAGGTAGAAACGACAAAGTGCTTTAGGAAATCTATCTGTCACCAGCTTCTGTAAGCAGGATTACAGGATTATCCATTAGTGCAATAAATGCTGGAAATAAGTGATGCAAAATAAGGAGCGTCCTATATAATAACCTTATGCCTGAGCCGTTTACAAATTGGTGTCCTTCAACTGCACATTTTCTGCCCCAATGCATCACTTGTAATCTAAATTTGTATGAAGGCCAGTGTCACCACTGATGGATCATTGACATATGACCTGGGAAGTACGGTATCACAAACATCTACAGCACTTTATAGTAAGACTAAAGAACCCCATATACACTGGACTGTCATTGGCCAAATCTGCCATTTTTGGCAGGACCGTAAGCCAATCTGCCGGTAATAGTTATATAGTTAGTACTGTTGAAAAAGAAATAAATCCATTAGGATCATCATGGGATTGGATTGGATGTGAATTTAAGGAAGGAGAGTAAGGCCTCATGCACACGGTCGTTGTTGGCCGGACAACAGCGGGTCTGCAATATACGGGCACTGGCCGATTCTGCACCACATAACGGATGCAGGCCCATTTCCTTGATGGTGATGAATTATGAGGTTCAAGGCAGGGTCCCATAGGTGACACAGCTGCAGAGGGTCTAGAGGTCTCTTCAAAGCAATTTTCCTCACACTTCACTCTAAATGACTTAGACAATCATCCATAAATAGCAATGCAACACTTCTTTCACTATGCAACCCTGAGGTGAACCTCAACAAAAGACTAAGTTCTGTATCTTTTTCACAGTTTGCTGTACTCACAAGGATATGGTATTCTTCTTAAAGTTGCCAGGTTGTTTTCTAATGTATGTCCAGGCACCGTAAGACTTAAATCTCCTAAATCAAGTTTGCTGTAAAGTCTAAAAAGTTATTTTAGACAGTGTATCTCCACAGAGCTTCTACACGCACCTCCTCTCAATGGTGGAATACTCCTTAAAGGGGTTGTCCGGGTTTCAGAGAAGAACCCGGACATACCTGCAATTTCACCCAGGCAGCCTGCCTGAAGAGGACATCGGAGCATCTCATGCTCCGATGCCCCCCCTTGCCCTGCGCTAGATCGCGCAGGGCAAGGTTCTTTTGTATGTAAACACTCGCTGCCGGCGGGTACTTCCGCCCGGCAGTGAGTTCGGTGACTCACCGGCCTTAATGGGCCGGCTTTAGCGCTGCCCCTAGCCGTTTTACTGGCTAGGGCAGCGCTAAAGCCCGTCCATCAGCGCCGATGACGTCACCGACTCACTGCCGGGCGAAGCCTCTGCCCGGCAGGACCGGTACGTCACCGGAACTGGCTAAATTCCTTTGCCCTGCGCTAATTAGCGCAGGGCAAAGGAGGGCATCGGAGCATAGGATGCTCCGATGCCCTCTTCAAGCGGGCTGCCTGGGTGAAATTGCAGGTATGTCCGGGTTCTTCTCTGAACCCGGACAACCCCTTTAAATATACTCCAACATTGAAATTGCAACACCAAGAAGGAAACTTCATGGAATTATAGAAATCACAGGATTGATAGACATATTAATGATATGCAAATTATACAAAATGGAAACAAAATATTCAAAACATATTTATTTATTCAGTAGCGAGTAAGATCACCACTCATAGAAATACACTCACACTCCTTGGCATGCTATCAACTAGATAGCTGGCAGCTCCTTTTCCAATTGATGACCAGTGATGTCCCAATAGTGCTTGATGGGATACAAGTCTGGAGATGGTAGTACTTTTAGGCCATGCAGGATGCTCACAGTGGCACAAGCAGCATGCGATCTGGGGTTGTCCTGTTGAAAAAAGGATCCTGAAACACTTTGGAGAAATTGCCATACCACTGGTTCTACAGCCAAATCAATGTAATGTGCACATGTGTACCTGAAATGAAGATTAGAGGGGTCTGACTATCATACATCAAGCCACCTCACACCATAATCTTTGGAGTAGAACTTGTGTGATGTTCCCTTGTGAAGGCCTCTTCATGGTGTTGCCTATGTGGTCTCCGTATGACTCATCCTGAAGTATAAAATTCCTCTACAGCCTTCACTGCTGTCATGCTGTGCACCATGATAATGACAGCTTTTGAGAGGGGGGGGGGTGAAGTCCATGGACGTCTGGCTTGTACTCCAATATCATGCAAACACCTTCTGATGATTTTGGTTGAACATATTCTGAAGCCCTAGGCTTGGGATGTAATAACCAATTTCTGTTACAGTACAGAATGGATCACTCTGGAGACCTCTTGCTGTCATTACAGTTCGACGATGTTCTCACAACCACTGGGACACGCAATGTTGAACAATGCTGACATCTCGGCCTAGGAACACGTAGCAATATTCTGGAGTAATAAACCAAGGTTTCTCAGTTCAAGGATTCTGTCCCTTTTAGGTGAAACTGATCATCTGCAGATCTTATCGACTCCTGCTACTTCCTCGATTTGCATAACCTTATAGTTTGTCCTTCTTGGTGTTACAATTTCAATGTTGAGGAGTGTATATCATTTACAATTTTTTTCCACTCTAGTTGGTTTTAATCTTTATTGATGTCTAGCTTTCTCCAGGGCTCAGCACACACAGTAAAGACATCAACTGTCTCATACTGACTGCATTACACTCAGTTTTAGCCACTCCCTATGGTGAGGGTGACAACCCCATAGTTGCCAACTGTCCCGAATTAGGTGGGACTGTCCCTGATTTTCAGAGACAGTCACGACAAATTGTCGCTGTCCCAGGCTGGAAATCGGTGGGGATAATGTAAATCTCATCCATATGTAGGTGTTCCCAGGGGCTGGGACTACATGCCCCCATTTTGCCAACTGAAACGCTAAGTATGCAACCCCACCTCTTGATAGTAGCTAAGGCCTATTAATGAGTACCAGTACTGTAGTGGCATGACACAAGGTAGTGCTCATCTTTTCTTCTCAGAACAATAACTTTTCTGGATGTCTGAAACAGTATAAAGAGTTCTTAATCAGGGAAAATAACTTTACCTCAGTCCTCTGCAGTCCAGTGTCTTTACTTCCTGCAGTATGTCAGTCTCTCTTTTTGGACTGAAGAGACTTCTTTGCTGCCCTTCTTGATACCAGGCCATTCTCCAAAAACTTTTGCCTCTCTGTACGTGCCAACGGTAAAGCATCCTGAGACCATTTATGTGTGGGGTTGCCGCTCATCCAAGGGAGTGGGCTCACTCACACTTTCGCCTAAGAAAAACTGCCATGAATAAAGAATGGGATCCAGAAGCAACTTCTCCCAACCGTCCAGGAGCAACTTCTCCCAACCATCCAGGAGCAATTTGGTGAGTCACCGGGAAAATATAAACAGCTATTGCCCTACATGATACAGCATAAAATGCTCCAATGCTCATATTACAGAGCCTGCCTGGGGGAAGAAAGGGATATGTCCGGGTTCAGCTCTGAACTCGGACAATCCCTTTAAGCTGTTTTTGAAAGTTATTGAAAACATTATGAGGGATTTATCATAAAATAGGCTCAGAATGGTGTAAAATAATATAATGGTTATGTTTACTTTACCGATTCCTCTACAGCTACCGTTTCGATACTTCTTGGTCCCTCTCGACACACAGGAAAGAACATGCAACCAATCTCTGGCTGAGGCCACTCACTGCTGTGGTCAATGACAATCAGAGCAGCCATTTCCAGTGCATTGGGACAGGAGTTGGGGAGGCTCCAAGAGGAGAGTATCACTTTTTTAAAAAAAAAATTTTGACCCGCAAACCCCATGTAAACCTATATTGCTATTTACCATAAATAAAAAAAAAAAATCTAGGCAGAACATAAATCAAAGCATTCACTGTCACAATGATTTAAAACGCGTTGAAAGAGCTGGACCATTAACATTCCCATTGACTACATAAAGTTTTAGCTTCGCCTTTAAATTTAAGCACCCAACATATTGCATGCAAAAGCCAGAGAATAACATCAACCACAGCTCTATTCTTATATTTCTTTCATTTTTTTTATGCCCTCCGTTGTTAAGACACCCCCTCACACTATCAATGTCCCCAACATCCGGGCTGTCACCGTGCTGCTGGCTTTATGATAGTCAGGATAGCCTGTCTCTGCTCTCTTCGCATTCACAGACATAAAAATTTTATTTCCCATATGTCTGGCCAGTTACACAGGAGATAAAACCTCCGTAAATTTAAGCATTATCACCAGGAAGTTAGTTCAGGGGGTTTTATTGGCTAGCAGCCGCTTCTTGGCGTTGACGCAAGTCCAAGTGGCGATGTGATTTACAGGGTGATGAAATGGCTCCGTTCTCATCATTGAAGAGGATCAAGACTATGGTTGGGGCTAATATAGGAGAAGATTTGGATTCTTCTAGCATAAAGCGAGGAGAACCTCACATTCGTAATAACATTTGCCAGCCGGAACGGTTTGTATCATCTTAATGGCTTTGGTTTGCAGTGCACTTTGGTCTCGTAACTTTAGAGATTAAAATATCATTTCCTAAAAGTAATATAAAGTTAATTACAAGTAATAATATAAAAGTAATACATGTGAATAAGTGTTTTTTTGCCTTTATTTCCTCCAAATTTGGCATTAATACAGAACGGTTGTCTAAATTCTGTGATCAGAATGGCCTTTGGGTCAACCCACCGACATGAACTATGTACTGTGGTGGCTAAAAAACACAAAGATTGGACTCACTCTACTAGAATTTACAGAACTCCATTATGTCCTACTTGGTTTGTTGGTGGGAGTCCGATTTAGTCATTCCACAAGGATCTTCTTGAAGGCCAATAAAGCCTACTACTAAGATGTATGTGTGTGTTAAAGAAGAACTCCAGCAGGGAATGTGAGGGAACAGCTCACAAATACAGTCACTGAGAAAAGTACATTCACTTCATGCAACTTCCTAAAAGGGGAGAGAGTAGAACATTTTTTGCAGCATTTACATTTGGTAGAATTGGTTGACAGTCCATTTAGGTTTTACAAGGATCATTATTTTTTAGTGTTGAGTGAAGCATAGCATTCAAAGCGGAATTTGATTTGAAGTTTAGGAAAACTTCGATTCGAAACAAACCTAACGAAATTGGGTTTTCCTAAAATAGGCAGCTGCACGTATTACAAAGTGAAACTAAGTGTAGAGGAGACAAGCCCGGGAATGCAAGATCACCCATCCATAATGCTGTGCCGCCCACCAATCCGCAGATAGCCTTCCCCTTTGATGTCGCAGCTCTATAAAACCATCATCCCTCAAGGTTTCCGTCATTGACCTGTGAAATGAGCATAGGGAGAGACGTGGCAAGGGCTCATATGTTAGGGAAAGTGTTGCTGAGAATGATTTATAGAAGAATATTGGAGAAGGGAGAGTGAAGGGAGACTGCAGGGACAGTGCAGTGGAAGCCTTTATTATCCCAGTGCCAGCGTGCCAACCAATACCATGCAGCCTGCACCCCTTAGGGAGGCCAGGTCTTAACCCCTTAAGGCCGAAGCTACTTTTACACTTAATGCCGAAGCCACATTTTTAAAATCTGCCATGTGTCACTTTATCAATTCATAACTTTGGTATTCTTTCACCGATTCGACTGATTCCAAGATTGTTTTTTCGTGACACATTGTACTCCACGACAGTGGTAAATTTGAGTCAATATAAATCACCTTTATTTATAAAAAAATCCAAAATTTACAGAAAATTTGGAAAAATTTGTAATTTTCAAACTTTGAATTTCTCTGCTATTAAGGCAGATAGTGATCCCTCACAAAATAGTTATTACTTTACATGTCCCATATGTCTACTTTATGTTGCCATCATTTTGTAGATGTAATTTTATTTTTTGGGGATGTTAGAAGGCTTAGAATTTTAGAATCAATTCTTAAATTTTTTTAGAAATTTTCCAAAACCATTTTTTTTAAGCACCAGTTCAGTTCTGAAGTCACTTTGTGGGGCTAACATAATAGAAACCACCATAAATGACCCCATTTTAGAAACTACACCCCTCAAGGTTTTCAAAACTAATTTTACAAACTGTGTTAACCCTTTATGTATTCCACAAGAATTAAAGGAAAATGGAGATGACATTTCAAAATTTCACTTTTTTTGCAGATTTTCCATTTTAATCCATTTTTTCCTGTAACAAATCAAGGGTTAATAGCAAAAAAAAACCTCAAAAATTATTACCCTGATTCTGCGATTTAAAGAAACACCCCGCATGTGATTGTAAACTACTGTATGGGCGCATGGCCAAGCGCAGAAGGAAAGGTGCGCCAGATGGTTTTTGGAGGGCGGATTTTGCTGGACTGGTTTTGAGACACCATGTCCCATTTGAAGCCCCCCCGATGCACCCCTACAGTAGAAACAACCAAAAAGTGCCCATATTTTGGAAACTAAGGGATAAGGTGACAGTGTTATTGATACTATTTTGGGGAACATATGATTTTTGATCACTTTATATTACACTTTTTGTTAGGCAAGGTAAACAAAAATGGCTGTTCTGGCTGTTTTTTTTTTTTTTGTTTTTTTTACTGTGTTCACCTGAGGGGTTAAACTAATGTGATATTTTTGTAGAGCAGGTTGTTACGAACGTGGCAATACCTAACATGTATAGTTTTATTTTTATTTAAGTTTTACACAATAATATCATTTTTGAAACAAAAAAAATCATGTTTTAGTGTCTCCATTGTGAGAGCTGTAGTTTTTTTATTTTTTGGGCAATTGTCTCAGGTAGGGGCTCATTTTTTGCGGGAAGAGGTGACGGTTAGATTGGTACTATTTTGGGGGGCATATGCCTTTTTGATCGCTTGCTATTACACTTTTTGTGATGTAAAGTGACAAAAATAGCTTTTTTGAACCTGTTTTTATTTTTATTTTTTTACGGTGTTCACCTGAGGGGTTGGGACATGTGATATTTTTGTAGAGCAGGTTGTTACGAACGTGGCGATACCTAACATGCTTGGGTATTTTTTATCTTTTTTTACTAATTTCAAATTTGAGTTTTGGGGGGAAAAGGGATTTTTTTTAACACTTTTTTTTTACACTTTTTTAAATTTTTTTACACTTTTTTTTACACTTTCTTAGACTCAGACCCACTTGGTTCTTGAAGATCCAGTGGGTCTGATTGTTCTATAATACACTACAGTACACTGTATAGTGTACTGCAGTGCATTTTCACTCTTGCTAAACCTTGTCAGGCTCCTACCTTTAGCAGGAGCCTGATGAGGCTTAGCTTACACCATGGCAACCGAGACGCTTCTGAAAGCGTCTGGTTGCCATGGTAACCATCGGGACGCTGCCACAGCAGAGCAGCGTCCCGATGGAAGGGAGAGGGAGCTTCCTCCCTCTCATCTGGCCACACCATCGGCGCTGCCAGCGCCCGATGGGAGAGGGAGGGAGCTCCCTCCCTGTTAACCCCTTCCATACAGCGGTCCCTACGGACCGCGGCATGGAAGGGGTTAAACTGCTGACATCGGTGCCAGCACCGATGTCAGCAGTTTCAAGCAGAGTATCAGCTGTATGCTGATACTCTGCTTGAAAACGCTCGGCCATCCTGAAATTGCGGGCGGCACTCTCGCCGCAGCCGCCCGCACATCGCTCACCGCCCGCCCGCCGCCAGCTATATCCCCCCCCCCACCCACCCAAACGGCCATCAAAGAAAACAGTGGGGTGGGGGGGGATATATATATATATATATATATATATATATATTATATTGCAAATTTTTTTTTTTTTTTTAAATTTTACAGTTTATTGCAGCACGATCGCTGCGATTGGCTAGTCTGAACAGACTAGCCAATCACAGCGATCGCTAGCCCGGGACCGCCCCCATTGGTCCCGGGCTGGTTAGCTGAGACCCCTGGCTGTAAGTAACAGCTGGGGTCTCAGCACTGTCACCATGTCATCAGACATGGTGACAGTTTAATGCCATGACGGCTTATCCCGTCATGGGGCGGCAAGCGGCTCCTGCCCATGACGGGATAAGCCGTCATTCGGCGTTAAGGGGTTAATGATGACCATCCTCCTCTTTTGCTGGGTTTACTTCTTCCCAATCATCCTTAAAAGTCTCCATGTCCTAGAAAAGTCAGTAAGATGCAGAGAGAAGAGATGCTGGATATTCCTGATAACATATTATCATCGATATTAGATAATATGAGAAGGAGGAAAAGCAGATGGCAGAAGAAGGGCTCCCACCTGTAGGGCAGGAGAGCTCTGGAGTTGGAGAGGTGGGTATGCCAGATCTGATTAATATTCTGTGTTTACCGTCAAATAACCTGCAGGAGATTGCAGGTCAGAACAGCAGTGATATGCATATTGTGCCCCCCACCTAACCAGCCAAACCCCATACCAGCAACAGCTCCTGTCTAAAGGTGCCGCACAGCCATTAACAATGTAGAAGGACTATACAGTGCAGTCTTCATTATTAAATAAAAGGCAGCTACAGGCTAATTAGCCGCACGGTTCTTCACCGCAGCATGACTGCAACCCACCTGCAGCACGGCCGCTCTATGTGGCCATACCCTAAGGCAGAGTGGCCTGGGTATACCTCAGCTATAGCGATTCATGAGAAATTATTTCGGAATGAATCAAATTTCTTGAATTTTTCAAAACTTCGTTCATCTCCATTTTCTTTGCAAGTCAGAGCAGTTTGGTGGGATTACATCCCTTTACAGCAATGTGCCAAGTTGTGGCTACCAAAACTATAAATTCAAATACGAATCCAGTGTTTAGTTGAATCATTTTTACTTGTTTAAAGCTTTGGCCAACATCCATCTACCAAAAATTGTGGATTGGCTGATGGTTTTGCTATAGGAGTTGTGTAGAAGATTCTTCTAGCCTTATAAGCTTGTCGCATTGGCATTAACACCAGATTTATTGGCCAACTCTCCTACCATCACATTTAAATGGAACCTATCAGTAGATTTGGGGCCACTAAGCTACCAGCACCTCCTTATGCAGTTGAGGTTTTGTGTTCCAAGCCTGCCTATAACAGACTGGTTAATGCACATATAAATTATCTACAGTGGCTCTGTGTGAATGCATATTGCACAGATCAAGCCAACAACAGTACTGCATACCATGCTTCATGGAGCACGCACTGCATAATCAGGCACATGGGCAGTAAAGAGCTGTTGGGGTCCTGTAATTTATTTGTTCTTTAAATAGGATTTTCTGGGAGTACAACATTGATGCCTATCCTCAGGATCAGCTGTTTGAAGAGGCCGTGGCACTCTGCCGAGCACTGCCGACTCCTTATAGCTTACCAAGCAGAGTGCCAAACACTGTACAGTGGCTGTGTTTGGTATTGCAGGCCAGGTCCATGTTCACTCGCACATAGGCCATGTGACCGATGAATGAATCATTGGGTTAGGAAAAGGTGCAGCAATTAGAGTGCTGATCGGCTGGGGTGCCTGAAATCGAACCCTTACCAATCAGATTAGGGGAGTACCTAGAAAAGGCTGGACCTCATAGCAATTTTTTGAATGCTACTCCCCCTAGAAACCCACTCCTCGTGCAGCTAGTCAAGACTGCCCACGCTCACCAAACTACCCCTCACCCATGCAGTCATGTAAAATAAAATCCTTACTAGTGCTGGACAGGAGGGAGAGAAGCATTTACTCTACAGTTTCCCTTAGTGGCCCCACACAATAGAATGCCCCCTTCATAATAGGGATGCTTCCTTAGTACCTTCACACAGTAGTGATCCCCGTTAGTGGCCCCATGCAGCAGAATACCCACTTAGTGCCCCCACACACTATTTAAGCCCCCTTAGTTCCCACCTTACAGTAATGCTGTTCCCCCTTATAGTATTTCTGGCCCTTGGTGCTGCCCTTACAGCAGTGATGACTTTGTAGTAATAAAATAAAGTAATACTCACCTAGGTCCGTTCCTCTAATAAAATGAGCAAATCATGCTTTCCCCAGTAGCAGACGCAATGCAGTGACATCATCTCACCTTCTCAGCTGAGCCCAGGCTGCAATGGATGACAGACACAGGGCCCAAGTCTGGCGGGTGTGTCTGTCATCCATGATGGCCCAGGCCTGCCAGTGCACACACACAGTACTTCAAACCCTACAGGAGCTGCTACATCAGTAGTTCCAAACCTAGATTGTATATATTGACCTATCATGAGGATGATTCATCAATAAAACCCCTTTAACTTAACACAGAAACAGGTGATTTCATTATAGGCCAGCTTCGAACACTAATGCCCGACTGCATAAGGACATGGTGGTTTACTGGCCCGAAACCTACTCCAAACCCACCTGAATTATAAATAACAGGACTGTAGAAAAGTTTTAAAATACTTACTATCTGAAGTTGCATTGATCGGCCTCTGATCCCAGTCACACGACTTCCACTGATGTCACATACGGTTTCTGGCCTGGGCTATGGACAGGACATCACTTTCGCTGTGATCGAGCAAGAACTAATCCTCTCTTTGGTGCATGCACAAACTCATGAATCCACCTCATCTGCGCATTCACCATGAACATGACTAGGTCTGGCCCCATCCACAGCAGAAGTGAAATCCAAATCGACAGCCCAGGCTGGAATCTGGTAAAGGAAGTGATATTGGAGGACGCTGGATTTTTAGAAGAACATCATATGACCGGATTCCTGAGAGGCCGATCCACACAACTTTGGAACGGTAAGTATATTACAATCTTTCCTATACAGGTTTGTTTGGTGTAATTCAGGTGGTTTTTGAAGAACCTACTATCATCCATAAAACCCAGAATCCCATAAAGGAACAAAAAGCCCTAACATGGAATTATTGAATTTGCAATATGGAATCATTGAGGTCTTCGAGAAGGAAACAGTTAAGTGTACGTTCCTTAACCTTCCTTGCTCCAAGGACTATTTAACTGGATGGGATGTTTGAAGAATTTACCAGAAAATTAATGGGAAACATTGCCGTCTTTGTAATTTTGTACGTTTGCTTTTTCTAACCTTCTCCCTGTGAACCAGTTTCTAATGAGCAAAAACAAAGCACATCCAATTAATAAGGACCAAAGCATTTATTTCCTAGGCCTAATTAACAACAGGAGAGTGTCCTTGTTGTGCCGTTGATGTCATAAAGCATCACAGAGCTGTAATGGGCCTCTATGCACTCACGGTCGCCATAAGTTTAAGAATGTAAAATGTGGTAAAAATATTTAATGAAGTGAGGAGGAGGGCATGGAGTTCGCACTGTAGGAAATGTTTAAGAGTTTTACTGCCTGCCTGAAAATTGTAGGAACCCTTATTAGCAATGATTTCAGCTGATTTTTTTTTTTAAGTTTGCCTGACTAAGCTTTTTAACTTTAGAAGATTTATGCTCATACTGATTATTTGACAAGCACTGAGCACTGTGTCCCAATGATGCTTTCCAGAAGGCTGATCAACAATATGGCCTACGAGAACAAGCAATTGAGACCACACATGGTACCAACCCAATAGAGTTTGAGTTTATTTTGGTTGTATATGGCCAAGCTTGCAATTTCTAGCTTGGATTACTCAGCTGGTCTTGTAACTGTGTCTACAATGAAGTTCCACACATGTCCGACCAGATCTCCAACTAATCTCTTCCTATGTGTAGCATTTCTTGGTATCTGTGGATTGTGCATGAGGGTTAGAACACCCCCATTATTCCTAAATGTGGATGTCCCAGAGAGGCATAGCTATGGGTTGCAGAAGTATTATTTCCATCCCAAAACTGTTCCTTAAAGAGTCAATGCACTGTCATACAATGTTATTGTATTTAAGAGAGAATGGTGAAACAAGCAAATTTCAAAGTCATGGCCACCAGGGGACTCATTTCCTCCTAATTTGCAATCCTCTGCTTGTTGTCAGGCAAGATCTGTCCTCAGTAATAGAGACAAAGAAGACCACTCACAGGAAATAGGGGTGTTTCAGAACTAACTGAGCTCCTGAGACTGATAAAGGAACTTCTTCTACACAGCTTTTGAGGAGCATCTTGTGCGTCTGTGTGATGCCCCTGCTTGTTAGAGAAATGCATCTAGCTGTGCAACTGAAACAGGGAATTAATATGGTTGAAGTAACATTAGGAAAGCCCAAAAAAGACCTGTTCCTTCACAGCTATGATTGTACAAATAAACACAGCCATTTTCCAAACTTTTGTTTTGAAAACTTAGGTATGCTTTAAGCCAGAGATCTCAAACTCGTGGCCCTCCAGCTGTTGTAAAACTACAACTTCCATCATGCCAGGAGAGCCTACAGCTATTGGGGCATGCTGGGAGTTGTAGTTTTGCAACAGCTGAAGGGCCACGAGTTTGAGATCCCTGCTTTAAGCAGTCAATACACATTCAAAAATATCAGCCCAAGCCACGACTTTAATGTGCCTTACAGCTCAACCTTGATGGCAGATATGGGGAGATAAGGATTGATTAATTGGTTTTCAACTCAGGAACCCTTTTGTTCTTGGGAGATTTCTGACAGCAGCTTTGTCCAGTCTCTAAAGGCCCTTTTAGACGGGCCGATGTGTCTCCCTGCCCAAGCGCCAATCAGCGATATCGGCGCTCGGGCAGGGAGCCTTTACACGGCCCGATGAATCGAGCGCCGGGCCGCACGAGTGATTGCTGTATCACTCGTGCGGCCGGGAAGCTCCATACTGTCAGGCGCACATCGCCTGTTTACACAGGCCGATGTGCGCCCGACAGATTGGATCTTTTGTAGAAACCAAAAGATCCAATCAGCTGACGAACGAGCGTTTTGCTCGTTTGTCGGCTGATTAGGGCCACTTTTACACGGGCCGATTATCGGCACTAGCGTTCCTAGGAACGATTTTTCGGCCGATAATCGGCCCGTGTAAAAGGACCTTTAGTTCAGGACACATGCATGCTTAGATGAGCGTGTATGTGTACAGAGAGCTGGAAGAGATAACAGTCAGCTGACCACTATTAAAAATGTGTGGTTAGCTTTAGGGGGCAAAAAGATGCTGTGTTATATAGGACACCAATATTATAAATACCACACAGTAGGGGGAGGGCTCTGTTCCAGACTTTACAATGAGGCCCAAGGGCTTAAAGACGTTTGGTATATCCTGAGTAGTGTTGAGTGAAGCAAGCTTTGGATCATCAATTGGAAGTCGACTGGGTCAAAAACTTAATGCCATCTCTGTACAGCATTAAAATGTATTGCCTCCATGGAGGCAAAATTTGTTTCAGCCAAAGTCTCATGGGACTTCGGTGAATTAATCCGGCATACATTTGACATCTTTAAAAAGAAATCCAAGTCGGGTTAGGTACCGAGGTACCAGATGGCACCAAACTCAACTTGGGACTCCTAATTTTAAATGTTTTTAAAGATGCAGAAATTAATACCGAATTCATTCACCGAAGTCTTCAGCCACCTCAGCTCATACTAATTTTGCCTCCACGGATGCAATACATTTTAATGCTGTATGGAGACGTCATTAAATTGAAGTTCTTTAACAAATCAACTTCAGATTGATAATCCGAATATCGATTTGCTCAAGACTTAAGGATATTTTGAGGATATGCAGTGCAAACATAGTATTACAACATTCAATCTAACATATGGGCATCCTTGCTGGAATACACTTTCTGCTTTATCCTACTAAAGAAATGAGTACCATATAGCAGACATTGCCTTTAAATTTTTCTAGACCTGTTGCCTTATTAGAACAAATGTGCTTTTTAGACTGATAGACACAAATCATCCTAAATGATATTTCAAATGAGCTATTAAAGGATATTCCCCTGGTTTTACAATTCAATTACATATGAATGTCAAGGAGAAGGGACCTAAATGGGCTCCCAACCAGTTGTGATCTGAGACAAATGGGAGAGGTGCCAGTGTCATGATATAAGTGGAGTTATCCCTTTAATAGTTACACTTAGTAATAGTTACAATGATTCATTTTTCGGTGTAACCATTTATTACACATAGGTACATGATACCTACCGTACATGATTAATTCATTCCTCAGTCTCCACCCAAGTAAGTAATGTTTTGTATTAATTTTGATGAAAATGTTCCTTGGCTACCTGACAGAATACAGAAGACCGTTCTTTGTGAATGGAAAGTTAACAATGAAGTACAAGGCTGGCTCTTGGTTGAGGTGTGCCTTTTGGCAACAGTGTCAGTTGGTCCCTTATGTACAGTGCCTGTTTCTTATTAAAGGGTCACTTAGTTTTCATAAAATTTTTGATATGCCAAAGACACAAAAAAGTTTTGATCAATAGGGTCCGAGTCCTGAGACCTCCACCGATCGATCGCCAGAACGAATAGAGTGAAGAACTTGCATATTGTGCTCTCTCTCCTTACTGTAGGAGAGGAAGAAAGATGGACTCAATCAAAAGTTTATGGGCCCATTTCGAGGAGCGGGTGATACGCATGCACTTCTCTGTCATCGTTCTAGCCAGTCTCAGCACTCAGACACCACCAACCAACATTTTTGATATGTCTCTATGACTGAAAACTCTGTGACCCATTAAAGTTTCCCAATGACCTCCAATTACAGTGTACTAGAATGACAGGACTGTGTGAATGTACATTTTTTTATGTGGGCACCACCCAAATAGTACTGTGTATGCCAAGATGGATCACACAATTCAACCGTTTCAAGAAAAGTCAACACATACATATATCAAACACAGTCCACTTTAAATATTTAAAGAACATATAAACTGCAACAGGCCCAACCCTTACTTCTAATAAAGTCCAGGATCCACATGTCCATAAATTGTACTGGTGGCTGCCTCCCCCCCAAAAGAACAACTTCTATTATCCCAAATAAATAGGTACGGTATATTATAAAAGTTGGTTAAATTACAATAGGTAGTAAGTTAGTTAACATCTAGGGTAAAAACAAACCAAAATATCCAGCAAAAAGATCAAACAATAAGCAACTAAACCCTCAAGAATAACAGTATAAAAAAAGTAACTGAATGATAGTAGGGTAAGAACCCTTCCCTAAAAGGGTGTATGTTACCCAAAAGAGGGCTGGGGGTTGCCTTGGCAGGTTAACAAGAGGGTATAGAAGACCCCACACATATTGCTGAACTGACTTCCTCTGTAGATTTCGGCATATCCATGTGCCAACCCCTTGCCTGACCCCGGGTAAATAAGATGAAGGCAACTCCCCATTATGCACAAGTTGACCACTGGCTTAGAGTTTGGTTTATGGGTTGATAGTGAATAGAGATGAGCGAACGTGCTCGTAACGAACACTGTACCGCTCAGCTCCCCTGCGCTCGCATGGGCGCCGAGCGGTACAGTGCTCATTACGAGCACGTTCGCTCATCTCTAATAGGGAACTAACAGGAAATTTGAATTCCTTTGACGGCCATGCTATACTTTCATATCACTAACAAGAGGGATTCTATATTTTGGCATTGTTCCTTATGCCATTCATTTATATTGTACTGTAAAATACCATGCTCATGTCCATGCTCATTTTACAACACATTAAGACCAAAAGCTATGGAGACCTTTGAGACATTTGTATTTATTGCTGTCTTTTGGGTTAAAAAAATTGTTTGCAATAGATTGTTATAAAAAATGTTGTTTGGTTTGGTTTCTGCAGCTTCTATTATTAACAATATATAGCAGCTGCAGAATGCCATTCTGTGAAAGTGAAATCTGTCACACTCGCTCAGTCTCTAACCCTCTCCTGATCGATCTTCTAAACTGATTAATGAACAAATCAAAATCCAAATTTTATTAGGTCATAAATTAGTTGAACATTACTCAGGAGAGGGACTGGAGAGAAAAGTTGTCGGACAGCCATTGTAATGGATTTCAATATGAGTGGTATACTGCAGAAGCTATGTACTGTGAAACACAGAAGCTGCAGAAGCCAAATGAAGCAAATCTTTTTTTTTTTTTACAAAAACAAATTACAGAAATGTTTTTGAACCCAAAAGACATCAATAAAAAAGGCGTCCATAGCCTTTAATATTGTCTAGGAACCTAATGATGCCTTTAGACAGTAGGTCCACTATCAGTAACCTAATCAAACCATTTTATAATAGAACGTTATTTTATTTTTTCACTTTTAATCACACAATGAGAAATAGATTGAACAAACATAGCATAGATGTTACCCAAGAGGGCACCTTGTTCCCATACATTCGGCTACATAGCACTCTCACATGACTGTCCAATCTATAGAGCAAGAGGCAAGCCCAGATCAATTCAACACTATTCAGTCCAAAAATTCTGAACAGCAGCCGTACAGTCATGTTTCAGCGCTGGCACGGACTGAGTTAACTACAAAGTAATATCAACCACTGTGGGCCTATTCCGAAATTTGTTCAGAGCTGGAGCGGCTGCAAATTCCACATGGCCCCCTCCATGAAAAAAAAAAAAATCCTTTAAGAGCCTAATTGCCGGTTTAGGTAGAAATAAAAACTTAATGAGAAAAACAATCTGGTTAGAGGAATTGGCATCGCCCGTCCCTCTCCGATTAGCTACACTCGTCCATATGCGCCTGTCTGAAGTGGCCCTGAGAGGCTCGTCCCTAATACCCTTTCGCATCTTTTCCTTTCGCTCCTAACCACGGCCTCGCTTGTTTTTTTGTTTTTTTTCGGGGAAGGGAGGGAACCCATTTTGGCAGCTCCAACCCTCCCGTGCCAGATTCTTTCCCCTCCCTTCTCCCCCCACCCCCTCCCCCGATTCTCCATCCTCGCTAAATATTTTATGCGAATCAAAATTGAATTCTTTTGCTTACTCGGAGCAATTTGCCCTGTAAGTTGTGTGTCTGCATAAGGAATTACAGCATTTGCCTGTTTGTTTATAATTTAATTTTTTATGTTATGGCTGGCGGTAGGAAAGCTAGAACACCTGTGAGTTTTGTAAGGTCCCATTTCTTTCACAGCTGCTCCTTTTCAAAACACCTCGCCGGCGTAATAATTTCATAAAATTTCATGATTTACCATCTGCTCCATCAGGCTCTGAGCACAGGCAATAAGCATTTGCATGGCAGCGTGCCCAGGAAGGTACAATAACTGTATATTTTAACTTAATGGCTTTTTGGGGCATGCAAATTTTCCTAGCGAGCAGATTGCGGCTCGCGCAACAATTCTAAGGGTAGTCCATGCAAGCGCAACAACTCCATGCAAAAGAAAGCCCCCCCCCCAATCCCTTCCACAAAGGTCACACGTGCTACAACCTAAATATCATATTCCGTGCGCAAAACGACAAGGTAGGAGGTTCGCCGGGGTTATTTTCCTTTTAGCGTTTGATGTCTGCGCATTTGGGTAATTAAAATGATTACTACAACAATTAAAGCAAGTAATTAGAAACTAATTACACCAGCATTTTTTGTGATTACAGGAGCAGATGAAAATAGTGTTCAAAATTAAATTCATTGCATATTCATGGATTGAAATTAAATACTGCTGGGTGGATGCGATAATAGAAAAGGAAGCCGGGATCAGCAGCATTGTGGGAATCAGAATGCAGTCTGTTGCTAATGCTCTAAACAGACATTCGGTTAAATCAGTGATAATCTTTTAATGGCTTTAAAAGGAGCTAATATTTGGAAAGGAGTCAAAACCGCTGAGGGTTAGTGTTTTTTCTGCGCTCCCTCCGTAATAATATATACCAGCTGTAACACAATGGAAAACATTTAATCATTATCTACTCAAATGGAGGTGCACAAGCCGATGTCCTTACGCGTTTTTTTTTTTTTTTAGTGTTGCTTCATGCAGGACGATAAATTAAATTAAAGAATCTTATAAGATGCCCTCCATCCTTATCCCTCCCCCCCCCACCCCTTCCTATTGTACCCAAGGAACCCTCCTTATTCTCGCCATGACCGTTTAATGAGATTCCTTAAGATTAAATAGATTTTCTGTTTAACTCCGTGCTGCAGAGATAGCGTGTCAAGTGTGAATGGCTATTAACATTTAAATATTTCACAGAATGAAAAAAAAGGGAGAATATGAATTTTTCATTGTTGCCTCACTCGCCGGATTTTTTTTTTTTTCACCCCTTTTCTTTTTTCTCTCTCTCTCCTTCTCTCTCGGCAAGACCTAATGAAACTAAAGTAATTAGGGAGATACGAGATGTGCACTCTCACTGAAGTGCAATTAAATTGAGCGGAGAGACGTTATTTATATCTGGCTGGTCAGTGCTCTGCTGCTATGTTCTCAGCCTGCTTGAGTCATAGATTATTACAAGAGATTAATAATGTAAATTTCACTGAGTCTGCTGCACTTGAAAGCCTGGCCTTCATAAATTGATAAGTCTGCAATCCATCAAGCAGCTCCATCCAGCCCTGTCTCTTCTCATTTCTCATCAGTTTTTTACCCCCCACCCCCGGCACCCCCCCTTCCTCCTTTCATTCCATTCAGCCCTTGCTCTCCACATGTCATAACAGGTTCCCTTTTGCAGGAAATACCCAATGTATTTTGATTGCTTTATAAGGTTTATAAGGTTTTGGAAGTGTAGAGGATTTTTTTTCTGGTTTCTGGCAAGGGAACGGTAACCACAGGATCAATCCCAAGTCAATGGTTTGTGGGTTGGAGGTCAGGAGGTGAAGTCGATGCTCTTCATGCCGATTGTTAGACCGCTACAACATTACATTTGTGGCTTAGTATTAACCGGCTAATGAGAATGATTATCTGTTTCACTTCTTCTTATGAAATTTTGAGATATTTCCTTCAAAGGGGATTGGGAGATGGTTTTGATGTATAGAGGTTTCTGGAGAGAATAGTGGAAGTTGAAAATGAATATATTTTAAGTTAGTAGTAGGGATGAGCAAACTTGTGTTTTTAAGTTCTGCGTACAAGGTTCAGGTTATCTAAGAATTCCGTTCCGGCTTCCGCTACCATGGACCATAACTTAAATGGTACGTGGTAGAGGAATCCATAACTGAATTCTTAGATAACCCGAACCAGAACCTTGTATGGTGAAAAAGTCCTACTTAGTAGTCATCAGATCCTAGACCACATGGGTAGATCTCATGGAGATCTGAGTTAGATCAGTGGAACCCTGGCAGCTATGGGTATTGTAACAGAAGTACAGAAGTATTTCCTATTGGGAGGATTGGGAGATGGTTTTGATCTCTATGGAGTAGAGATTTCTGGAGAGAAAAGTGGGAGTTGAAATTAAATACATTTTAAGTTAGTAATCATCAGATCTTAGACCAGATGGGTAGATCCCATGGAGATCCAAGTTAGATTATTAAAACATGGCACCTACAAGTATTGAGGAAGTAATACATAAGCTAAAGTGCACCAGCATGGCAGTTTGAAAGTGGCCTCAATCAGAATCATGTTGTAAGGTAATAATTATCCTACGTTTTAGTCTTAGGTCTCATGCAGGCATCTGTGGAGCATGGTCCGTGAAAACACGAAATGGCCTCCTGCTGAGTGCAGGAGCACACGGCGTCATTGGTTGCTATGACGCCGTGCGCTCCTGCACTCAGCAGAAGGCCATTCCAGGTCTTCAGTCATTAGCCATTGATACAATCAGTTTAATAAAGTCTACTTCATCAGTATCTGATGAAGTCCGGCCAAACATATGAGCTAGCGGTTGACCAAACAGTGGTTCAGTTTCGCTGTTTCCCCTAAAAGCTCCATACACATGCATTCTGAGATAAAAGAGTATGTGTTCCAACTAAGGCTACTTTCACACTAGCGTTTTTAAATTCTGGTATTGAGTTCCGTCATAGGGGCTCAATACCGGAATAAAACGCTTCAGTTTTGTCCCCATTCATTGTCAATGGGAACAAAACTGAACTGAAGACAACGGAATGCTCCTGAAAGCATTCCGTTCCGTCTTCAGACCGGAGAACTAACCGCAGCATGCTGCGGTTTGCTCTCCGGTCCAGGCATCCGCACCAAGACGGATCCGGAATGACCCCCAATGCAAGTCAATGGGGGTGGATCCGTCTGGTGTGACCACAATGGTAACCGGATCCGCCCTCCATTGACTTTCAATGGAGTTCATGACGGATGCGGCTACACATACATACATACAGATATAGACATACACATACATATACACATATAAATACACATACATACTTACATGCACCCCGGCAGGTCTTCAGAGCGTCAGAGGGACAGGACGGCGCGCACAGGTGACGATTCCACCAGGCGCCCAGCAGAGGGCGCTGTGGGGAATCGTCACCTGTGCAAGCCGTCCTGTCCCTCCGACGCTCTGAAGACCTGCCGGGAGCATGTAAGTATGTATGTGTGTTTGTATGTGTATATGTGTGTGTATGTTTATGTGTATGTCTGTATGTGTGTGTGTGTGTCTGTGTGTGTGTGTGTATGTATGTACTGTGTGACATGTGTGGGGCCGGAGCGCGGTTCCGGCTCCACACATGTCACTGCGGCAGGCCTGATCCGGCAGCACCCTTCACCTGCCGGATCAGGCCTGCCGCTAGTGTGAAAGTAGCCTAAGGAGCGGGAGAAAGCTGCTCTAATGCATCTATGGTGGTGGCCTATCTCTCAGATAACAAAAGGACTGGGTATTTGAAATAGGATTGCCAGATTCTTATCTCTCATGACATTTAGCACTAGAGTTGGGAGGGCACCATACACATTAGATGGTCCAGCAGTTACATTGAAAATCAACCGATCCACAAAGTGTGTTGGCACTGCAAATCAACTGGTGGTCATCCTCCATTTCAAATGTGGATTTTCTAAGTAGTAATCCGTTTTGTGCTTGCTAGACTAGGTGGAGTCTAAAGGATCCCCCTGTGGTCATATTTAATCTCCCAAGGAGGAAAGAACGTGGCTGAAGGAAGGTCACAGATTGGCCGCAATAGAGCTGATGGAGGAGTAATGTTGTCAGGTATGGAGCCAAGAGTCATCACCAGGAGAATGGTCAGGATGTGACAAGCCAAAAGGTCCATAGGTGAGCAGGAATAGACCCAAATGTCAGAACTAGAGTAGAACAGGTAGAAGATGAACAATCCCAAAAGTGAGGCTGAAGTGACATCTAGGAACAAGGCCGAGGTCAGGATCATAAAAGAATCAGGATCAAAAGCACAAAGAGCACAAGTCAGGAAAGGGTACCTCAATCAAGGTTAGGCATGTCAGGACAACTCCATTTAAGATAGGAGTTGTCTTCAGGTGCTGACCTGACACTACTGTGCACCGAGAGCAGGGCAACAGGAGAAGACAGAACCAGGAGCAGCAGGGTAAGAAGCATTCAGCTGCCTAGTAACCAGACATGACTGTATGTTGGAGCTGCAGGTTTTGCCAGGACATGAAACTGGAACCAGGCAAAGTGAGTAAAAGCATGGATTAGCTGAGCACAGTGCATAGTAACTGCTACATTGCACAAATGAAATAAAAATTAGAGATTCAGAAGCTTCTCAGAGGTATTACTCACTCGATAGGCCCTGGCCTAGTGGCCACAATGACAAAGCAGCAGGCAAGGACTCTTATGGCCACAAAAAATGTAGGGCTTCTCCTTCCTTGAAGGAAAGCCATGACTTAGTTGAGTGCTTGTCAGTTATTGGCAAGACTAGTGATTTATGAGCTATTAGCATATTAAAAGATCCTACCAATTTTTGTATACCACTTCCATGCCCACTTATGTGTCTTCATAGTTATGGACTACAATCAGGTCTCATGAATCACATCCATTCATCTTCCTCTTCTACTACTGCCATACGTTAGCAAGAGGCAGGAAATTCATATCTGCAGGATTAATAGACTTTCGAGCTGGTAACCATAGAGACACATAGGTTTGCATAGTAGCTGTACACACAAAATGGTTGGTTATTTTTAAACAGGACTATTTGTAATCTTGCATCATTTTTTGTATTTTAAAAAAACCTTAAAACCATAAAAATGTGGAGATTTCATTTTTGATCATATATATTTCAGATTTTATCAAAACAAGAACATATGATTGCCTGGGGCCCTGGATTTACAATGAAGTATATTATCTGTAATTTTACTTAAAGGGAACCCATCAGAAGGTATGTGCCCCCCAAACTGTCACCAGTAACTGACAGTTCTGCTCATCTAGTCCCTAACAACGTGCCTCATTATGTTAAAAGATAATGCTGATGCTTCCAGCATGCTATACGCAAATTAGAGCCCTGAAGCCTGGATGGGAACGCAGTCAAAAAAAAGACAGGGTTGCCCCTTCTGATTTAAGGACAGGGAATGTCATTGCAAGCAATGGTGATATGAACTAAGGATGAGGAAATTGATTCTACCGGTTCAGAATTCGTCCTGAATTTCCCCAAAAAGTTTGGATTCTAACTAAGGCTACTTTCACACTAGCGTTTTTAAATTCCGGTATTGAGTTCCGTCATAGGGGCTCAATACCGGAAAAAAAAGCTTCAGTTTTGTCCCTATTCATTGTCAATGGGGACAAAACTGAACTGAAGACAACGGAATGCTCCTGAAAGCATTCCGTTCCGTCTTCAGACCGGAGAACAAACCGCAGCATGCTCCGGTCCAGGCATCCGCACCAAGACGGATCCGGAATGACCCCCAATCAAAGTCAATGGGGACGGATCCGTTTGGTGTGACACACCAGTAATCCGGATCTGTCCTCCATTGACTTGCAATGGGGGGGGTCATTCCGGATCCGGCTACACATATACAGAAATACATACAGACATACATACACATACACATACATACTCACATACTCCAGGTAGGGACGCCGGCAGCATGTCTTCACGCGCCTCCTGCGTGCAGCTATGACGTTTCCACACTGCGCCCAGCAGAGGGCGCTGTGGGGAATCGTCATCACTGCGCGCAGGAGGCACGTGAAGTCGTGCTGCCGGCATCCATGGCTGGAGTATGTAAGTGTGTATGTGTGTGTATGTATGTATGTTTGTCTGCGTCTTGTCCCAATGTCTGTGTCAACATGTGTGGGGCCGGACCGCTGCTCCGGCTCCACACATGTATCAGCGGCAGCACGGATCCGTCGGCTCCCTTTAGGTGCCGGATCCGTGCTGCCGCTAGTGTGAAAGAGGCCTAAACCAAATTTTTGGAAAGAGAGAGATATCTTTCCCAGAAACCCAAAGGGTCATTGCCTGACCTACAATACTCTGCACGCGTTCTACTCGTACTAGGTGCTCTCCATAATGAGAAAGAGTAACCCCAAGACAACGTATATATATTGCTGAGAAACCCAAAGTAGCATACTAGTCTCTATTTCTCACTTTGGTTCGGGTAGAATCAAATATGTTAAAAATTTTTCAAAATGAATCTTAAAAGATTTACTCATCTGGGATAGGAACAACAGCAGCGCACTCGCAAGATTTTTTTCCCAGCTTGTTCCCTACCCTTGGGTATGTTGATTGAACCAGGAAGGACAGGATTTGGGTGTGGAGACCTTGACTTTTGATTGCATTTATACCTTCTTGACCTCAGGGACCTAATTTGTTACCATTAGTGTTTAGCGAGCACCTCTGTATGCTCAGGTTCTCTGGCCGAGCACTAGGGGTTGCTCGAGTGCTCGGCCGAGCACCCGAGCATACTGTTAGTCAATGGGACTAAACCAGGCACCCCCCGCTTGGAAGAGGGGAGGGTGTCTGGTTAATAGAAGAAGGTCAGAATCGCGACTTCTCCTCTTTTACTCCTTTCACTCGTAAAAGTATGCTAATTAACTGAATTTGTACACATTAGCGTACAAATCAACATTACAGTGCAGGGAAGAGACTCAAGCACTGCACTCGAGTACACTCGGAGTTCGGCCGAGCATGCTCGCTCAACACTAGTTACCATGCTTGGAGTCAAAGTTATTTTTTAGTATAATGTTGCACCTCTTTAGACTAATAAGAGCATCATTGGAGACTTGATGAACAGAACTGTCTGGGTGGCACATACCTTCCGACAGGCTCCCTTTAAAGGGGTTTTCCAGGATTTAACTACTGATGACCTATCCTCAGTATAGGTCATAAGTATCCGATCGGTGGGGGTCTGACACCCAGGACCCCCGCTGATCAGCTGTTTGAGAAGGGATCGTCTCTCCCGTGAGCGCCGAGGCCTTCTCTCAGCTTTTCCTAGGCCAGTGATGTCACGTTCATCGGTCACGTGGCCTAGGAGCAGCTCAGCCCCATTCAAGTTTATGTGGTTGAGCTCGATACCAAGCACAGCTGGTACCTTCTCAAAAAGCTGATTGGCGGGGGTCCTGAGTATGGGACCTCCACCCATCAGATACTTGTGACCTATCCTGGAAAACCCCTTTAAATTTCTACAATAGATATGTTCCAGTTTGTTGATACTACAACCTTCATATCACAGATACAGTTAAAGCAGTGCACACAGTATGGAACCGGTGGCAATGCATATCATGTGTCAGGCTGGGGAATCATCAAGATTTATTGCGAGTTATAAGTAATATTCTGTTGATTACATGTATCAAGAACTCCTTAAACAGGTAGCTACTTAAGGAATACAAAGTACATCAGGGCTGATAAAGCAATAAATTTTATCTAGCATAATATTTAGAGCCATACTAGAACTGACACCAAGACCATAGAGACATAGCTTAATCAAAATCATGTTATGCTCTGGTGCATGAAACTGGACCTAGAGACCAGCAGTATTTTATCCTGTTGTTCCTCTCTCACGTCCAAATAATAAAACTTAGCAGAGGTAACGATGACCTTCCAGTCTTTGTGGGCAATGCTAGAAATCAAAATTTTTATCCACCTCTCTGATCACTTTGCTTATGCTTTTAACCAGACGTTGCATCATAGCAATATAATAGACTGTGCTCCACTAGCTTTACTGGTGTTTTCACACCAAAAAATATTCTACATTTTCAAACCTGCACTTGGATATATGCTGTATAGCCATTGAATTATTCAATAAAATGTATCTGTAAAGCGCCACCTGCTGTTTGTTGTTTTCGTTATTTCTCTGTACACCTTGCTGAGTTGGACGCACATGCTCAGATGCATCCTTCGTCTGCCTCCAGCCAGATCTACTGTTAGAAGCTGCAACAGAAACAACACACTCCTTAAAGGGGTTGTCTCACTTTAGGTAGTAGCATTTATGATGTAGAGAAAGTTAATAGAAGCCACTTACTAATGTATTGTTATTCTCCATTTTGCTTCCTTTGCTGGCTGGATTCATTTTTCCATCATATTATACACTGCCCGTTTCCATGGTTACAGACCACCCTGCAATCCATCAGTGGTGGTCGTGCTTGCAAAATATAGGAAAAATGCTGGCCTGTGTGTGCTCCCCTGGTCCCGGCCACCAGAGAGGCTGACGCTTTGTCCTATATTGTGCAAGCACGACCAGCGCTGATGGATTGCAGGGTGGTCTGTAACCATGGAAACGAGCAGTGTATAATGTGATGGAAAAATGAATCCTGCCAGCAAAGGAAGCGATATGGACAATTACAATGCATTAGTAACTGCCTTGTATTTACTTTCTCTACATGATAAATGCCACTTACTGAAGTGAGACAACCCCTTTAAGGAAGGACACACCCCTGTGCTGTGATAGATAGAGAGATGCAGCTGAAAAGACACACCGCCTGAAAAAGCACATGCCCCCTGAGCTGCCAAACTGAAGAGAATCTAGTAGAACAATTGGGGCAATGAATGGCGAGCTCTGGATCCATATGAGGTACAGGACTAGTGCTACCTTTGTTAGAAATTGTCATGTACTCTTCGATGTTTGATTTTCATTTTTTTACATTAATCATGGGATAAACCCCTTTAACACTCGAGCACTAGAGCTGATATTACTATCTTGTAAGCAGTGCCTATCTTCGCACCATGTGCATTTAGGTCCCTTTTGGTGCATCCCATGATTTGTCTTCGCAGCAGCTACTTGGAATTGATTGCTAAAGATCACATTGCCATCCACAGTCAAATCCTTTTTCATATCTCCGGTACTTCTGACTGGATGCCAACACTGGGATAATCATAATGCAACCCCCCCCCCCCCCCCCCCCCCAAGTTAGACCCGTCATGAAATTTAAAGGGTTTTCCAGGGCTTTCATACTGGTGTCCTATCCTATACTTAAGGATAACACCTCCACTGATCAACTGCTTTGGGTAGGCGTCAAAAGATATACAAAGGTGAAAGCCAGAAGTAGAAGGCTTCATCCACTGTGTAGTTTTCACTGGCAGCATACTGCAACTCAACTTGCTTTCACTTGCATGGGAGTGGAGCTGCAGAACCTGGTATGGTCACTACACAATGGATGGAGCTTTCACTTTCCGGCACCCCTGCATAATCGCTGGTGCCAATGGCTGCTGCAAACAGCTCACTATGGGGGTGCCAAGTGTCACCCCCTCCCTATGATCATGAGGATAGGTCATCAGTGCACAAGTCCTGGAAAACACCTTCAATATCTTGCCAAATAGTAACTGGTAAAAATATATTACACGGTCCATCATTCCTGCACATAAGCTTGGAGTCTCTAATAGGAAAGTATGGTATGTGAGTCTGCATTGTTGCCTTGCCCTAACTGTCCATGTGAGTAAGAGTGACCACACACCTTCAGCTCCTGCCAGCCTAGTTGTGGACCAGTGATTTGACCACCTTAAAGAGATGGACCTTGACGAGGTGAGTAAACAACTGGACACCAGGTAGCCGATGCAGAAATGTCCTCTTTGCCTTGTCCTTGCCCAAGGAAGAAGTATCCTAAAATATTTTGTAAAGGATACCACCTAACCTAATGCCTGTCAGAGCAGTAGGGGCAAGTGTCATATACAGCAAGAAACTTCTTATCAGGAGATTCAGGTCAGGGCGACACTTACTTTTCTTATTAATTATCTTAATTTTGGAACTGGGAAAAGACAGGACAAAATCTTCAAAGGGTGTTTATCACCTCCCCCGAGCAAGACTCTAAAACCACTCCCCTACATTGACAGGACTTGATCAAGACTGATCTCACACATAACTGAGAGGACTTTCTGAGAGCAAGCTCATAAGTCCTCTCAGACTGTTTTAGTGGCAGTTTGTGGTGGCACATGTGCATGGCCCAAAACCAAAGCTGAGGTTAGTAATTGGCTGCAGAAGTATACAGGATGTCAACACTGCAGCCACAACAATATTTTACAGGGTGCAGCCTTGGGACCAGGAATGAGCGGCGGAGTTGGACCAGAGAGGCTGGTGAATGTGTGAGACAAGTTATTGTATTATTTTGCCAGTAATATAAAAGTTTAACTCTGACAACCCCTTTAAAGTTTAAAAAATAGGGTACTAGCCACTTTAACCTGATTCAGTTGTTCATAGACAGATGGTGGCTCTTTGACCAGTACATGTTGCACCTTTCACTTCTACAGTCATGGCCAAAAGTTTTGAGAATGACACAAATATTATATTTTTACATGATCTGCTGCCCTCTGGTTTTTATGTGTGTTTGTCAGATGTTTTTATCACATACAGAAATATAATTACAATCATATTATGAGTAACAAAAGCTTATATTGACAGTTAGAATGAGTTAATGCAGCAAGTCAATATTTGCAGTGTTGACCCTTCTTCTTCAGGACCTCTGCAATTCTCCCTGGCATGCTCTCAATCAACTTCTGGACCAAATCCTGACTGGTAGCAGTCCATTCTTTCACAATCAATGCTTGCATTTTGTCAGAATTTGTAGGTTTTTGTTTGTCCACCCGTCTCTTGATGATTGACCACAAGTTCTCAATGGGATTAAGATCTGGGGAGTTTCCAGGCCATGGACCCAAAATCTGTATGTTTTGTTCCCTGAGCCATTTAGTTATCACCTTTGCTTTATGGCAAGGTGCTCCATCATGCTGGAAAAGGCATTGTAGATCGCCAAACTGCTCTTGGACGGTTGGGAGAAGTTGCTCTCGGAGGACATTCTGGTACCATTCTTTATTCATGGCTGTGTTTTTAGGCAAGACTGTGAGAGAGCCGATTGCCTTGGCTGAGAAGCAACCCCACACATGAATGGTTTCAGGATGCTTTACAGTTGGCATGAGACAAGACTGGTGGTAGCGCTCACCTCGTCTTCTCCGAATAAGCTGTTTTCCAGATGTCCCAAACAATCGAAAAGGGGATTCATCAGAGAAAATGACTTTACCCCAGTCCTCAGCAGTCCACTCCCTGTACCTTTTGCAGAATATCAGTCTGTCCCTGGTGTTTTTTCTGGAGAGAAGTGGCTTCTTTGCTGCCCTCCTTGAGACCAGGCCTTGCTCCAAGAGTCTCCGCCTCACAGTGCGTGCAGATGCACTCACACCTGCCTGCTGCCATTCCTGAGCAAGCTCTGCACTGCTGGTAGCCCGATCCCGCAGCTGAAACACTTTTAAGAGACGGTCCTGGCACTTGCTGGTCTTTCTTGGGCGCCCTGGAGCCTTTTTGGCAACAATGGAACCTCTCTCCTTGAAGTTCTTGATGATGCGATAGATTGTTGACTGAGGTGCAATCTTTCTAGCTGCGATACTCTTCCCTGTTAGGCCATTTTTGTGCAGTGCAATGATGACTGCACGTGTTTCTTTAGCGATAACCATGGTTAACAGAAGAAAAACAATGATGCCAAGCACGAGCCTCCTTTTAAAGTGTCCAGTGGTGTCATTCTTACTTAATCATGACAGATTGATCTCCAGCCCTGTCCTCATCAACATCCACACCTGTGTTAATGGAGCAATCACTGAAACGATGTTAGCTGGTCCTTTTAAGGCAGGGCTGCAATGATGTTGAAATGTGTTTTGGGGGATAAAGTTCATTTTCTAGGCAAATATTGACTTTGCAAGTAATTGCTGTTAAGCTGATCACTCTTTATAACATTCTGGAGTATATGCAAATTGCCATTATAAAAACTGAAGCAGTAGACTTTGTAAAAATTAATATTTGTATCATTCTCAAAACTTTTGGCCATGACTGTATGTGTACGACCACACAGGGCACAGTCTTATGGCATTTGGGATGCGGGTGTGCTGCAATAAAGAACCCCAGTGGCCAAACTGTCTGCACCAGGCCCATTTAGGGGCAGGACAAGTTATTTTGGTGCCCATGGTAGTCATTTCAGAATGCACCTCAACACCCTCATTCCTTGAAGTTCAACATGATAGCTGTTGGATGGACATTCTTAAATTTCTCCATGTCAACTGCTTTCCCAACCAATCACTTCTTGTGTACCCGTTCTCATGTATAATACTCCTGACTTCCTTCACACATGTGGCGTTGACTCAGAGTTGACTGACCACTTTACCAGATTCTGTAACTATTCATCCAATCTATACCATTTCCCAGAATAAATTATTTCAATGCTTCAACTTCATATATTCATGTAGACATATCAATGCTCTTTGATCATAAAACTGTTTGGACCTTAAAGGGGTTGTCCGAGTTATTTTTTTGTTCTTTATATGTTTCTAACTTGTCAGGTATAACAACTTTCCCATATACTTTGTGTTTCTAAAGCTGCTGGTTTCTCAGAGTTGACTGAGGGTCACATGACCTGTGATGTCAGCTTATCTCCCTGGTCTGTGATGTTTCGTGCACAAGCCTCAGAGTTCAGATAACAGTCTGTACACGAGAGGTCACTGGCCACGCCCCCTTGCACTGCTGCTGCTATCTGCTCTCTCCCTGGATTCCTTCAGAAACATTAACCCCTTCAGCCAGAACACACTGAGGGCTCAAGGCTTTACAACAAATAGTAGCTGCAGCAGTGAGAGGAGACAAATGCTGGGCACAGGAACTGTAGAGGAATTGTATTGTACAAGAACAGGTAGGGAGAATTTCCTGTGTGTATCAGCAGTGTCATTGTACAGCTGGGACTTGTAGTCCTACACATACAACATGCTGCTGAGTATTCCAGCAGGCAGACATGTCACTCAGAACTTGTATTCACTGCCTTTGCAGAGAGGGGGGGAGAAGGGGGAGGGGCTGAGATTGTTGTTATTGCATGTAAATAAAGGCCAGAAGAGAACCAGGGAAATGAGGAAATATAGATTTTTTTTTTTGCCTAAAACTTGCTGAACTTCGTTATATATTGCTGCCCATCAGATTTACAGTGCTATATATTTTTTTCATAACTTGAACAACCCCTTTAAGTAGCAGAACTCCAATTATACTGTCTTAGAAGCAATGCTTTCTAGATCATATGATGCTGCATGCTATCCAGTGTGTCTGCCAAGCGTTTTGGATTCATACAACACAGATCCATAGCACAACCATGAGCATGAGGCCTTAAAGGCTATGTGTACACCTTTGGAGTCCATTTTTTAATGATTGCATTTGATTTATTTTTGGCTAAAAATCATATTTTCAATTGGTCTTTATTACAAATGTTGAGCTGTTCGGTCACAAAGGGTTAATTGTTTGTCTAACTGGGTGACTGGTACTTTCACTTTGTGCTGGTCATTTAATTTACCCTCATCTGTAAACTACTGAGAGGTTATAAAAACTTATTTAAGCCACATTCTTATCAGTAAGGTAAGGATTGAGCTTTAATTAGTGTTTATAATGTCAAAGAGTAGAGATAAGCTGTCAGTCTGCTCTGCAGATGACGGAATTGAGAAAAAATCCACAGGCAGCTAGTACAGCTTCTCAGCTCTATACACAAAAAAGGATTCCATATTGTTAATAAAGACCAAGTGATTTCTAGGTCAAAATAAGTATAGTGCAATAATAAAAAAATGCCCCAAAGGCCTTTAAGCACCATATCCATAAATCATTATTGTGAAGAGTACCTAAACTCCTCTCACGCCGATGGCAAAGCCTTTGCTCTCCTAGATGTCCAATTACAGTCCTGAATATAAAAATGCTGTAGAAGGGTCATAGATGTGTGTCTATGGAATCTGTAAGCTGTAACCCACTATATACCGAAAAACATAGCACACCAAACCCATGGGCTTTGCAGTTCACAGTTGGTCTGAGCTCACAAATTCCACCAATTTGATCTTAGGACACATGCTATACCTATGACACCAGAAGACCATTTTTCATTAGGTTCATATAGTGGTAGTTTTACTATTATATCTGTTAAATTGTACCTTCCAATAGTGATCTCCCATCCAACCCGATATGGAGAGAAGTCAAAACTGGGCATTGCAGTGGGAACCATACAACGCCCAGGGAATATCATGCTTGCATTCCATTCCAGAAGATAGAACCCATGAATAATATTCTCTGGACCTTGAATCGTTGCACAGCAGTAATATGTCTTCACACGTGATGCCCAGTTGAGTGGGAGATCACTGGAGGTACAACTTTAAAGATTCACTCAACTTTCTCATGAGCTCATCCACCATCAAAACTGTATAGATGAAATCTCTCTAATCAAAAAATTTTAAAAAAATCTGCATGGGTGAGCATGTCCACCCCCCTCCCCCCACAACATGGATTATAGAGTCCTACTTTGAATAAATTTAAGGGTTATACATGCTCAGTTATTTTAATGTTCTTTATAATGCAATATGGGTGAATATAGAAACTTTTTATATATAAATATATATATATTTGGGGGTTATTTATTAGTACCGGCATTTTAGATGCCAATCTTAAAAACCCTGTGGCGCTGGCCTCTACATAACTTTGGGACATCCACCTCCAGTGTAAATCTAACCATTTTCTGTACCTAAAATAGGCATACGTACAACATGATAAATGGGATGGGCCTGCTGGTCCGTCCCCTTCCCTGCCCTGCCCTATATTAATAATAAGTGACCCCGATAGTGGTTTTCATCCCAAAACAGCACCACACCTGTCCTCAGGTTGTTTGTGGTATTGCAGCTCAGGCCTATTCATTTTAATGGAGCTGCAATATTAGACGCGATTAATGGACAGGTGTCTGGAAGCAATTAGCCATGTTTTCCCGGACAATCCCTTTAATTGTTTTCTATGCATATACCTAGTCAATGCAAAAAGTCTACATGAGCGAGCGTCGCTACCTGCATTTGAACACTCTATATATGAGGGTCAGTTATTTTACTTCAGCACAGATTGCATATTGTTTAACCCTTGCTGGACGTCTCCTCCACGACTCTACCAGCCTTAGTTCGGCTGTATACTTCTCGCTCAAATCTCCATCCTCAGTGTCTTTTTAGTGACTCTAGACGTAATGGAGCATCACAGGAGACTATTAGCGGCTCCACACAGCGCCCCGATGATACAGGACCTTTTGTCAGGCACATATGAAATTAAGTGAAATAAAAACCATATTAAAATGATTACCATCTAACAGCCATTAGTGAGCAGGGAGCTGTCAGCGGGTGATGGATTTCTCACTTACTTCAATGAATGTTCTAACGACATTGATAAAATCACTCCCAGAAAAATACAATAAGCCATTCACCCCGCCTGACGGAGGCTGCGTTGTGGAGACCATCTACCTGCTAGCTGCATTCATCTTTTCTGCAGCAGCAAAATGGTTAAATGCAGATGCATCCTTTAAATTCTAGAACAGAACTTTCCATCTTGTTCTTTGTGAATCATTGACCTGCCAAACTTTAAGGCAGTTATCATGTCATTATCCTATTCATTTTGTCGTAAATGAAGTTAAGCAAGATGTTTCTGATATGACGGAGGACACATGAGCCAAACCAAGACTTGTTTCCAGGCCACCAAATCTAATACACTTCACCCTACAATCAGCTTTCTTCACAATTATTTCACCTAATAATGGACGATCCTTGACTTTTATAAAACGAGGCCAGCCAGTGAAGTGCTATAGGGGTGCACTGGTTAGGGTCAGGGTTGCACCACCAATGAACTCTACCGGAGTTCATTGGATCCGGCATTGCCGGATTCTACCATTATAGTCAATGGGGATCTGGTGGTGATCCAGTTGCTTTCCAACATAAATGCTGGGTTTCACACAGATAAACACCTGTGCATGGGTAGTACCCCAGACCTGGGGGTACTACAAATTGTTGTTATGCATTATATTTTACTATTTGTTCCTAGCCGTAACCACCCTGTTCCTCCCCTCTTGGTAGTAGTGGGCTGGTTCTGCTTCCTGCCAGGAAGGGGAGTTGCTAAGGAGCTTCCGTGCGTAGAGGAAACACATTGTAAGTGCTCCTATTACCAAATTCTCCAGGGATAAAAATACTCCATTTTGTCCTCAAGTGAAGCCTTAAGAGTTCAGCCAGCAGTGACCTGCCACACCTGCATCTACAGACACTGTTGTAAGGTGAGGGACTACAGCCAAGTCACCCACCACCAAACTACTAGGCCAGTCTTTTTCAATCGTATTAACTATGTAACAGTATCACCTAGTGCTGAATTCCTACCAACCAACCTTATTCTCCATATCCTTGCCTGCCAGAGAAGAGCTGCACTCAGGGCCACTTCTAGCTTTTCTGCTGCCTGAGGCGAAAAATGAAATGGCGCCCCCTTCCCTTGCCCCCATCAGACCTCAAATCAGCGTCTTGTGCCCTCATCAGACCTCAGATCAGCGTCTTGTGCCTCTATCAGACCTCAGATCAGTGTCTTGTGCCCCCATCAGACCTCAGATCAGCGTCTTGTGCCTCATCAGACCTCAGATCAACGTCTTGTGCCCCCATCAGACCTCAGATCAGCGTCTTGTGCCTTCCTTGTACCCCCCTCAGACCTCAGATTAGCGTCTTGTGCCCCCCTCAGACCTCAGATCAGCCCACCCAGCCACTTAAAAAAAACATACTCACATGCCGGAAGTAAACATACTGTTACAGAGACACCTTGATCTTTGAACCACGTAACCAATGGGGCAGTACAACAATGTGACAGTCTTAGTAACTACATTTTACCACCTCCACCACTTTATCTAAAGGTGTTATCCAAAAGTCAGGCATACCTCCCAGAGTGGCTGATCCCCTGTGGAGATCATACTCACCTGATCCCTGCTACAGGGTTCAGTGTCTAATGCGCCTGTACGGGTTTTTTTTTTTTCTCCCTGACATGCTGAGATCACATCCATTAATAGGGGGGCACATGACTGCTGTAGCCAATCACCTGCCACAGCAATGACGTGCTCCCCTTGCTTCACATGACCAGTTGACAGATGTAGCATGGAGAGGAAGAGCTGGCCCAGGAGCATTAGACACCGAACCCAGTGACGAGGACTAGGTAATTATGATTTCCATTGCAGGTTGGCCACTCTGGGAGGTCTATATACTGTAGGTGATGGGGAGAGCAGTGTAAGCATAACTTAGGTGATGCTCATGCACATCTTGCATGACCAAGAAATCTGACTTCTATTCCCCCTGACACCATGATCACATCCCATGTTCAGTGTCTTCGGCTCTCTTCACTGAACACTTCCTTCTACTCTGAGCGATTGCTCTAGCGGTCTCCTGATTGGACACTACAGAGCAGTGCCTCAGTGGAAGGAGGTATCTGCTGTAATTAGTTCATACTATTATGTCATGTTAATTTACTGCACTGTATACGCAGTATGTTCTGACATGAGCTAGGCATGGCCAGGATTAACCAGGAACCTTCGGTACCTCAACGAGCAACAGGGAATGAAGGAGAAGATCTGAAGAAGGAGTTGCATGGCCACAGTGTGAAAGTCAACAAGGTAACCCAGCATAAAGTGTTCCAGACCCTGCTGCTAGAGAGGCCTAACCTGTTAAGACACCCTCTACACTTCAGATTTTGGGCAATACAACCACAGTTGCCAGATTGGAGTTGCTAGCCAGAGAGTAAAGGATAGTCAGAGGGCCATTGCTGCCAGCTAAATGCTTTGCTCACGCTTGGACATCCAGGAAGAATTTGCAATGTGCACAGATAATTGCTTGATGTACTACAACTCTTATTTTGTACTCAGAGACTTGTAATAAGAGACTTTAGCTTGGTTAATCTGGTCTGGTTACTGACTCTCCTAATGCCACATACTGGCCTTTGCACCATTTCAAGCCTTGCCTTGCACCCACATGGATATTTAACATGAAGGGCACCCAAATTACCATCAGGCTGGAGCCCTAGATACAGTGAGAGCCCCATGGGACTATAGGGTGCCCCTCCTTCATCACATTGTCCCCAGGAGTGACGGCCTGAAAGAGTACACTATGACATATAATTCTGAAAGCTTCTACCACTCATCCTCTGCTGTGGCTCCTCAGGGGCTTACTGCAACAGCAGTCACTCCGAGCAGAGAGGAGGGATTGGGGCAAGTGTCTGGTCTAGAAAGCCAAGGCCACTGAACATAAAGGGAGAATAAAAAGTGAGGGAATAAAAGATTGTTTTTCTCGGTTATGCAGTGTGCATGGCCATCACCCCAGGTATACAGTGGCGTAGCTAGAACTGACTGACCCTCCTGGCATCGCATTTGTTCATATGTAACAGTAGGTTCACATCACGTTTTTCCTATCCGTTTGATATTGATAAAAAAGGTACCATATACAAATATGCAGCACACCACGTTTTTACATCCTGCAGAGTCCAGTACAAAAAATGCATATGTTAACGTATATGTTGTTTTACAATGGAACTGTATGGTGAACGGACGCCACCGTATGGATCAGTCTGAGGCATCTCTTAATGTATACATTTTTTTGTATACATTAAACAGATGGGAAAAATGTGATGTGAACCCGGCCTTAGTGCAAGAATAAGCAGCAGGACACAGCGGGGCAGAGAGGCTGCCATGTTCTGACAGAGCACAGCCTGGTCCTGGTGGTCAGGGGTGAGGACTGTGTTTCCCAAAGATCATTTATTTATTGGGAAATACAGGGCACAGTGTAATATACCGGGATCTATATACTATAAAGATATTAGCCCTACCCTAGAATCATAAGACAATTAGGGGTCATTTATTAAAACAGAAATATACTTATATTAAGCATATTTTTGACACAGATTTTGGCACACAGGTCCTTTGCGCCACAATCTGCAATTTTTCCCCACTCATGCCAGGTCTAAAAAAGGTGGAGTGGGCAGGAAAGGGGATATAGTTATTGCCATACAGTTATTGGATAACACCATCATACAGTGACTGGATACTTCCATACAGTGATTGGATAAAACCGCCATACAGTAACTGGATACTCCATACAGTGGAAAAACGCCATACCACATATAGTCACCGGATATCTCTCATACAGTGACTAGATAACACCGCCATACAGTCACTGGATAGCACCGTCATACAGGGACTGGCTAACGCCGCCATACACTAGATAACACCTCCATACAGTGACCGAAAGGGTATAACAGGGCACAGTACAGGGAATGACTAGAGAACGTACAGGGTATGGTAAGAGGGCACAATGCAGGGTATAATGGAGCAGAGTACGGGGTGGGGGCACAGTCACATGATCCTGAGCCATTAGAAGGACACCACCATATGAGAGGCAGAGGTGTGAGACAGGGGGGGGCCCTGGATGGACAGGAGGGTGGACACAGCAAGTAGGTGAAAGGGCTCTGAGGGGGATTCATACTAGAAGTAGGGCTGGAGGTCTGTGCAGGGCAGCAATAGGAGATAGGAGGGTGGAAGCAGACCTCTGGATACATGAGGGAGGACAGGAGACAGGAGGCTCCATGAGGATGAGATAAGAGAAGACAGGATATGGGGGGGGCAGGTGTCATGGAGGCAGACTGCTTTAAGAGGCAGTAAAACAACTTAAATAGCATGAAAGCTAGCTGGTGTACTACAAACACCCATTCACGCAGCTTGAAGATTCCCTGACATTTACTCTTTCCTGTCCCACCACAGCAGACTCACTCACCCACTGTTCTGCCTTCTCACCACACTTTTCTCCAGCCCTGCCATCTTCTCTCCTCCTCTCAGCAGCACGTCCTGTGTAGAGGGGGCGTAGTCATACAGCTGGTTAAAGCGCCAGGTCCTGCCTCTGCTGGAGTGAAGAGGGGGCGTGTACTGAAGCTCCGCCCAGCACAGGAACTTGTAATAAAGATATCGGGCAGGCCTCTGTTGCAGCTACTCTGCCGCCGGGCTCCTTCTGCCCTCAGCCCAAAGAAAGTGGCTTCCCCGACCTTTCCCCAGTTAGCTAGCTCCCCTGCAGGTTATACTGATACCGCTTTGCCGTCAACCTATATATCACTTTCAGCTGTTTTAAATGGTCAAAACTGCTGACAGACTGCCTTTAAAAGCGTCAGGATGCCACTTAGGATGTGGAATGAAGTAAGTGATATGTTATATGAGTGACTCTAGAGTGGGCATTTAGGAGGTACTAGACTACTGGATTAGATTAAATTTATAAGAATTTACTGTAACAATTTGGGACCACCATATCTGCCTGTATTGTGATTGCAAGGGCATTAAAAAAAGAAGCATTTTGCAATGTGCATGTACCTATTTTTGGTTTCAGAATGTGGAATGGTATACTATTATAGGAGCTATTCTAAAGAGGACTTCTCACACGAAATGCAATCCGCAGGCAGCATGTTATAGAGGAGGAAGAGCTCAGCAGATTGATATTGAATTTTATTTCCGCCCTCCATAATGGAAATCAGACGGATCCGTTATATTTGCCCATAGACCTCTATTATGACAGATCAAAAGGGAGTGGCTCTAAAGGTTTCCGTTTTTAATTCCGTCTTACAAATTCCATTATTTTCCATTATAATGGAATGCAATAACGGAGTTCATAACACTGATGTGAACCCGCCCTAAGAAACTCTGACTTAATCGGGTATCCCAAAGCAGAGACAAGCTACAAACAGCAAGAAGGCGCTGACAAGTCAATGTATTATATGTACGTTCATCCCATTAACTTTAACATAAACTGCCATGGTGCTGCTGGAAAACTGAACACTTTATGTCAGATTCACCCATAGATTACATGTTATCTCTAGGGATCCTAGCCTGTAATACCCCTGTGATCAGCTTATCACAGAAAGAAACATGTATTGTCAAGAGCAGGCCACCATGTTAAAGGGAATAGGTCATTTTCTGGTGACACATAGTTTAAATAAAGTTTTTACGTTAAACTTTTTTTTTTAGAATTTTTTGTGATTTTCATTAAATGCTCCATGTTACTATATTACAAATAAAACGCTAAAATCCTGCAGTTTTTGGACTGGCCACTAAGCCTAAAAATATGTCAAGATTTCCCACTGTAGAGAACATTTCTCAGCAGTCATCTCATTATCATCACAGGCAGGAATGCAATGACAGATAAATCCTATATACAGACAACAAAAGATCCACTTTTCACAAAAGGTAAGGTCACAGCTTATTTACTCCCCTTCCATGTACAAGAACCTCTGCACAGGTCACAAATCATGTCTAGAAAACTCTCCCATAGAAGTAAATGAGTTCCCTCCCCCAGTCTGTTGTGTCTATCGCCCATGTTAGCTGCTGTAAAGCACATCCAGCATGTAAAAATTTAATTCGGAACATTTAGGTCCGGCCCCTTGGACCACCCAGGAACACCCCAAAATGCCCACTTTTGCAGGACTGTTGGCAGGTATGATCTCCAAAGGCTGCTCAGGTAAGATGGCTGCCCCATACTCCTGTACAAAAAGTAGAATAGAGTATCTACAATAAATGCAGATTAGAAAAAAAAGTATGTCACTATCTGGTTTTAATTGTCAAAAAATTAATGTTTATGGCCCGTTAAGAGTGTAAAGACAGATGTAAAACTGGGCCCTAATGCAAAACTATAACAGGGCCTCCATCTACCATATGTCATTTATAAAACCAGTGACTTCTTATGTGGCAGAGGGGCCGTTAAGCCTTCTCAGGCTCCAGCGCTGGGGTGCCACTGCTACCTATGCACTCCCTATAACTACTCCCGTGAGTTAAGAGGATAATATACAACATTTTAATTTTCTGTCATCTCTATATCCAGGTGTTGAACATAAAATAAGCAGCTGGTACCAGCTTTAACAGTTCAAACTGTATACCTTTTTCATATGGTTGCTGTCTCGAATCATATACACTGCTGTATTGTATTAATCCTTTCTTTTTTGTATTAGGTGTTTTTTTTTAAGGTAAGGTGTTATCCCATGAATAATGTAAAAAAAATGTAAAAAAAAACAAAGCTAGAACCAGCCCTGTACCTCACATTGATCCAGAGATCTCCACATTCATGGCTCCAATTGCTTTGCTAGATTTATATCAAGCTGACAGGGGAGTTTCTTTTCTGGCGCAGCTAAGGGGGTGTGTCCATGGTCTCCCTATCACAGCTCAGGCGGCAACTGAAGGATGAAACTGAGCATGTGCGGCCATCTTAGTGAGCAGGTCAAAGAAATACAAAAAAGAACAAACAGCAGGTGGCGCTATACAGATACATTGTATTAAATAACTCAGTGGTTATGCTAAATTATTAATTATATGCAATTACAAAAGTTATTCAGATCCAGGTGCTGGTTTGAAAACTGTGGAACAACCCATTTAAAATTTATATCAGTAAATTACATGGAAGTGAAGAATGGATTGTTAAGTGGCTGCTTTGGGGCCTGATCTCAGAAGGGGCCCACCCAGGAGAAGGATTAAAAGATTTTATACTGAGGGCCCCCTCGACAGTATTTTAAAATTACGCTATATACAGTGGCACTGTAGGAAATGGATGGAGGAGCTGCTAGGCCTCGTCTGAGAGAGCAATTTTGACTAGCCACAGGAGTGGGGGGTCGCAAAGAAGTTACTGAGGGGGTGCCCCATTCAAAATTCTCTGTGGGGCCCAGTCATTTCTAGCTACACCACATCTATTGACAAATGAGCAGCTGCACCTTTACACAGGCCAGTTTTTGGGAGCGGCATATGTACGACATATTGTTCTCCATAATTTGCCAGATCCTCGGCCCATGTAAAATGACTAAGTCTAGGTTCAGAAATTCCACATATTTATAGAACTAGAGAAAATTCTACAGAATGCACAATCTAAAGGCCTTGCTAGCAAATAGGAAGTCACATAATGCTTGCTAGCGAGTGAATTTAACAGCCCGATTGTGAGTCAAGGAGGCTTTGCCATCCGTCACCTGACAGTGAGTGATGAAACATAGGTTGTTAATTTGCATCAGCAAAGCCTGACAGCAATTGAGGTTGCCAGAGAATATGCAAGATCTGGCCTGTCGCTGTGAGTTAGAAGAGAGCTACAAGTGTATGGGTTAGGCTTAACCTAAAATTGAGTGCGGCATAGACAGCCTGTCAGGAGCTGAGTGGCAGACTGTCAATGTCTTAGCTGTAAAGCACAAAATCAGACTGCTCATAGTTTATGAAAGGGATTTACAGGTCTAGTCTTAACATCTCGTAAGTGTATAGAGCCAAGCACATGCCATCCAGAGTTCTGTAATGAGGTGCAAGGTCAGATGAGATTATGTTGATGGACAAATAAAAGGATGGTGTATTTTCTAGATTTCTGCATGAATTTAGCCTAAAACTACATCCGTAGTCCTTAGACTACATTCACACGACAATGAAAAAAGGCCACTTGATGGACATTTTTGTAATGGACGTCACATGGCAGTTTTTAGAACTCATTAAGTCTATGGCGGTATTCACATGGCCCTTTTTTAATGGCCAGTGAACAGCAGCCATCAAAAAACAGATCCTAATTTTGTCCGTTTTCATGGCCAGACAGAACCCATGGAAATCAATCGGACTGTTTTTAATGGCAGTTTAGACAGGTGTACACAGGTAGACCATGGTTTTTTAGGAGTTAAAAGTAAAAAACAAAACAAAAACAAAAAACCCTCATCCACTTGCATGCATGAGAACAGTAGCTCCCCATGAGATGCAGCAGAACCTGTGCTCCCAACATGATGACATCACCACACTGGGAGTGTCAGGTCCTGCTAACTACAGTGAAGAGCGAGGGTCCCCACACGTTAAAGTGGATGCCGTGGGTATTTTTTTCCCCCACAAACAGAATAGGGACCACTACAAGAGGGGCATTACTTCTACTGGGAAGAACTAAGATCGGGCATTATTCCTGTTGGGGAGTACAAAGGGGGCCATTAATCACAGTGGAGGGCACTAATGGGGCCATTAATCATACTGGGGTGCACTATGGGAGCCATTTGATGTCCAGGTAGCACTATGGAGTGATTATGTATACTGTGAGGGAACTGCAGGGGTTGGCATGTTAAAAATTCATCCTTTTTTAATGACAGTTTTTAAGGTTTTTTTTTAAGAAAAATATATTTTTTTGCAACCTGAAAGAATCTCAAAACATTTGCTCAACTTTAGTTCTGGGAAATGAAAACACCTTTATTTTAGCATAAAAACCTTGATCCATCTATGGAACACAATGGTGGTAGTATCATGGTTTGGGCCTGTTTTGCTGCATCTGCGCCAGTACGGCTTGCCACCATTGATAGGACAATGCAGAATAATTACCAGCAAATTCAGGAAACAAGGAAAATGTCAGGACAGTTGCATTTCAAGAGAATGTGGGTAATGCACCAAGACAATGTCCCTAAGCACACAAGGTCTTATAAAGTTAAAGTTTTGGCCTGGCCAAGTCGAAGTCCTGGTGGTGGTATTCACAGATCACGGCAGCAATCGCCACTCCCTAAGTCTGTGCAGTGACTGCAGAACATGGCCTCCACCTTGCTGGCGGTTGCATAGGAATTAAAGGCCAAAATGGAGTCCCTGGCTAAGAATGAGTCTCAACAGTTACTGAGGAACCAACCGGAGGGCCACAAGTGGCAGGGCAGCCAGTGATGTTGGAGGGCTGCCATTGTGCTTGAGATATTGCAACCAGAATTGAGATGGCTGTAGACTAGACACAGATCCACAAAAATGACCACATTTCCAGGTGAGAAGTAGGTTCCCTTAAGAGGAGGCACCAGGAACAGGAGCCAAAGCCCTGGTCGGTGCGTTAGCCCCTGGGAACACTGCAGCAGTGGGAGTAGTAAAGTCCCGGGAAAGTGTTGTAAACTTCAAGTGAGTGCAGACCCCGAGCTAGGAACCTTGAGCCTGAAAGCCTAACATCGTCCCTGAAGCAGGAAGATCCCTTTGGTAGTAGCAAACAGACTGTATATCGATGGTAGTTAAGCATGCTTTTTGGACCTCTGAACTGCACAGAGTTTAACTGCTTTCCTTGAGAGACTACAACCATTAAGTGTACCATGTCTCTAATCAGCTTGTTAATATATTGACTTAAGTAAAGTTTTCTTGTGTTACTGCAAAGTAATTCATGCACCTTTATCTCCGCTATCAAAAGAACCCAAAAGATGTACCCTTGCATAATAAAATATACATTTCAACTTAATTGAGCCATTCCATGGTCATCAGACGTTCAACCTGGTCAGTCCCTGATACATCATGGTTTCAAGACTTCCACCCAAAAATATGGAGAGCAAGCCATCCAAAAAGTAGCAAGTATGATAAATTAGCTTTATATTCCGTAACACAGAGGTGTGAGCCGCTAAATCATGTATTATGTATAAATGTCTACACACAAAAGCCCATTTGCCCAGAAACCTTGCCCATAAAAATGACTATTATGCTCATCACCATAGACATGAGCTGCAATAGCACAGCAGAGATAAATAAATGAAAAAGGCACATTATTCCCATTGAATGCAAGAAAATTGCAGTAGAATCACTAGAGCACGGCACAAAGAAGAACATTAGTAGCCATACAGCAACATCTAACAGTTTCTTTTTTTAGCAATTCATTCATGTAGGACCTTTTTCATATTCTAATATCATATTCTAATTACATCACCAGTTTTAGAAGTATTTCTCTTTTTCATTATTAGAATTATATTTTTATTACTCATTGCAGGGATCTACATAGATAAAAGGAGGGTTTCATAACAAGAATTAAATAGGACCCCAACAAGGACAGAAGGGCTACGGTACCTGTTTGGCCTCCCAATCTCATTTCAAGACCCTTGGACCAATTCCCCTTCCCTTGTTTGCTAACACTGCATTACCTATAGAAAAGTCATCTGCTTCTTTTTACCACCCACTAACAAAGGTAATGGGAGCAACCATGACTGGGTCTTCTCACACTGGTGGCACCACAGCAGATACATTGGCTGCCTCTATGATACCTACCCCCTGCTTCAAGTGCCATCAAGTTTGACTCCTGGTGACCATGTTTGTAATAAGTATTCCTATATGCAGAAATGGGGTGATAAAAAAAGGTAAATTATTTAAAGGAATTGTCCCACAAAAAATATTCTACAGTTTTCAAACCAGCACCTGGATCTGAATTCTTCTGTAATTGCATGTAATTAGTAATTAACATAGTCACTGAGTTATTCAATAAAATGAACCTGTATAGCGCCACCTGCTGTCTGTTTTTTTTTCTTATTTCTTTGTCCTGCTCACTGAGAAGGCCGCACATGCTCAGTTTCATCCTTCATCTGCCTCCTGAGCTGTGATAGGGAGAGCATGGACACGCCCCCTGAGCTGTAGCAGAAAAGACACTCCCCTTGATCTAAATCTAACAGAGCAATGAATGAGGAGATCTCTGGATCCATGTGAGGTACAGGGCTGGTTCTAGCTTTGTTAGAAAGAGATTGTTATGTCCTATATGATGTCTGATGTTTTCAGTTTTTACCTTAGTCATAAGATAGCCCCTTTAAAGAGGTTGTGCAGTAGGATAAATGGATTAAAAAACAAAACAAAGCATCACCTCACTCAACCTCTGTGGCTACCGCCCAGCACTTAATAGGTTGACCTCTGCTTCCTGGTCCCAGGTTTTGCCTGCTTAGCTGGCTGTAGTGGTGACCCGTCTCTGCCAGTATTTTGCATGAGATGGAATCTCCATGTATTTTTTTGCTAACCTGGACCAGGTCGGTGAGGTGGCTAATTTTATTTTTTTCACAGATTCTCACCCTTATAGAAAAAAAAAATATCCCGCTGGGACAACCTCTTTTTAACATGAACACTATTCTCAAAAGTCATCTACAAAATCAAGTTCCAAAGTCTTCTGTCTTGATTGATTGTTTTCCAGTCAGGTATCTGTCTTAATTTGGTATAGTATCTAGGATGTTCATACCACCATTGTGGTCCATTGCCTTGGGATTTTGCTGCTTTTTGATGGCAAGAATAGCATAGTAGGGCGATGGCTAACCTCCGGCACTCCAGCTGTGGTAAAACTACAACTCCCAAGATGTACACTTGCTTGGCTGTTCTCAGAACTCCATAGAAATGAATGGAGCATGCTGGGAGTCATAGTTTCACCACAGCTGGAGTGCCGGAGGTTAGCCATCATTGGCAATGTTGTCAATGGGAACCATCAAGATTTGTTAGACAATGGTTAGGTAAAAATAGTTATGCCTTTGGTAGAATAGAAGACATGATGCAAATGTTAACCCTCTCGCATAATTTTCTGGCCTTTTTTTATATCTTGTTCTGGAAAAAGGTGTAATAATATGGTGACCACTGCATTAAGATCTCCATCAATGAAGAGCTGATGGTGACACCAAGATTAACCATGCCATACTATCCTCCACCCTGAAGTACAGTAAATGTTATTAATGAGTAACCTTGAGAGTGGGCTTCACATTGGAAAAGTACCATTTGATCAACCTAAAAATTAACGTTGTCCAGCAGCTGTAGATTTTCAGTCACTCAATGCCAAGCTAAAATAATGGAGAAGTAATGCCTCTGAATGTAATAGGAAACCAGTGATTGACTACTTGAGACTTTTTAGTGAGCCAGAACAGTCCTGTCAATAAAAGACTGCGTTCCAGTGAGTGAAACTGAATATATGTTACTCTGCAGACACATAGACTTATTCCAGTAATCAGTGGAAAGCTGCCATTTCATTAGGCAAGGGCTTATATATAGTAATCAGCTATTAAGATATTTTATTTCTGCTGAAATATAATTTAAAAGTGAATCTCGCATAAAACAAGAGGTTTTTCTCATTTAGGAAAGACAAATTGCCTGGAGCCTCAAGACCGCGTTACTGGGAAGACGTCCTTTATTATGGCTTATAGTCAATCTTTCATCAATGGCTTGAATTATTGTTCATAACTTCCAACCTAAAAGGGTTCAGGAGTATCTCAGAAACCTTCTCACATGGACTGGATGTTTGAAAATGGTCCCCGTTTTTAATAAAGGCCCACATGTTGGAACTGATTAAGTTTCTATTTCAAATGGTCATCTCCAATAATTTGCCCAATTATTTCTCCATGTTAAAGGACCTTTCGTGCAGGAGGTCCAGATCTGCCCCAGATTTACCACAGTGGCTCAGCCTGGATGATAAATGTAGTGCTGGGACAAACTTTTGTCTGGTTTTATAACAACTATGGTTGGCTTACTTTGAGACTTTACTCCAGAATTGTGACGCAAAACGTTAAGCCCCATATTAAAGGGTTTGGCCACTTTCTGGCCACTGTTGACCAATGTGTTTGTACGAAGATTATATGGCACTTACTGATATGGTCTGTTGAAATTCTTTGCAATTTTCTATATTTCATATAGTATACCACCTCCTTTGCCAAGTCTTTTGTACTGCCCACACAGAGGTCTTGTCCATAAAATAGCGGCTGATAGTGGGTCATGTGACCAGGTAAATCGCCTCCATGTTGGCAGTTTAGTGCAGGTGCAATGTGTTAGAATTGAGGAGGCTGAGTGATTTATCTAGTCACATGACCCTGGCCATCTTATGGACAGGACCTCTATGCAGACCGCACAAAAGATCTGCCTACAGTTGGACATGGCTCATGAAATATAGAAAACTGCACAGAATACCAAAGATCATATTAGTAAGTGCCATATAGTCATCTTACATACACATTGGTCACAAGTAATCAGAAAATGGACAACCCCTATAAGTCACTCCCCCTTCTCGGACCCCACCCCAATTCAAGCAAGTTGAAAAAAAATTGGAGAAAACCTCAAACAATGGGGTTTTAGTCAAAACAGCATGTCAGGGGAAAAAAATATAGATGGAGATGAAAATTAGGAAAAAGAGAGTCACAGGGCTGCCTTGGACAGCTTGGTTCACAGGTCTCTACCATTACACATATAGGGAGAGACCTTCAATCAAGCTGAGCTGGGTGGTAGAAGGCAGAAGGGAACCATCCCCATGACTCTTCTCCCCATTCCTGGCTCATTAAATGGGTATTCCGGTAAAGTAACTTAATTTCTTAAAAACTGCATTAAGGCTGCAAGCTGTGACTCAACCAGAACCCATACCTGTATATATAACCTGAGCTTCATTTTACCATGCAATCGATTTGTCTAGCTCCTGTGTGACCCTGCAACACACTGAAAGTATCATGGCGACTGATCTTCCCTCACAAATGCCTAGCTTTCCTGCTGTGAGTTTCTGCTTGTTCATGAGTGTTGATGATTACTGATTGGCTGCCTGACATACAGTCCGGCCACGCCCCCTCTACTCAGTAATCAACAACACACTAACATTTAGCTAGAGAATTGATAGCAGCACACTGAGCATGCCTGACCTGACAAAGGCTCAGAACTACAGGTCGGTGCCATGGTAACTTATGAGGAAACACAGTGGGTAGCAGAGGAAGAAAACCACTTCTATAGCTACTGAACGATAAATATGTGTAACTAACATTATATTAGGTAATGATTGATGATGAATTAGTCTAAAACATAAGTTATATTTATAGTAACCGGATACCCTAAGGGTACCACGGATGAAAATAACCAATCCTGCATACCTTTCTAAAAAGCTAGAACCATCCTGTACCTCATATAGATCCAGAGCTCCCATTCATTGTTCTGCTAGATTTATATCAAGCTGGCAGCTCAAGGGGAGTGTCTTTTCTGCTGCAGCTCAGGGGGCATGTCTGAGCTCCTCCTATCACAGCTCAGGAGGCAGTTGAAAGATGAAACTGAGCATGTGCGGCCTTCTCAGTGAGCAGGTCAAAGAAATAAGAAATTAAGTGGCACGATACAGATACATTTTACTGAATAACTCAGTAGCTATACATAATTTTTAATTACATGCAATTACAAAAGTGTTCAGATCCAGGTGCTGGTTTGAAAACTGTAGAATATTTTTCGTGGGACAACCCCTTTAAAACTATGTTTAAATCTTTTTCCTTCTCCATATGGTTCAGGAAGCATGAAGCTCCTGACAGGTTCCTAAAGCTCAAAAGAAAACAGAGAATAAAAGTTTGGATATTTGGGTGTTAAACCATTTATAGGGAAATTCACAGAATGAAAATGTATGAACCAATTAAAGGGGATTTATAAGGTTTACAACAGTTTGATTGTCTGTGAATTCTAAAATGACCAAGTCCATCTATAGTGGACTGACCATTGATTGCTCTCTTGAGTTTCACAGCATTTCGTGTTGGTGGGTGGACTATGTGTCTCCTGTTGGTGGTATATACTATAATGTTTATATTTTTGTGGTTCTAGCCCAGGGTAGGCAACCTGCGGCACTCCAGCTGTTGTAAAACTACAACTCCCAGCATGCATACTGGCTCTACTCTTCTAAGAGCTCTCATAGAAATGAATGGAGCATACTGGAGTTGTAGTTTCAAAACAGATAGTGCCGAAGATTTCTGACCTCCGTTGTAGCCTATTCCCAAAGAGCATACATCATAGAAAAAAAAATTATAATAATAGATGCAAACAAGATTCCATAATTTGGGGAAGAAGGCCCAAATGTAGGTTTTACATTTCAATATAAAATCTACTGTATATCACACTAGTGGTAATAGACAAAGGTATCTCCCAAGGAACTAGAACCATCTCACTAGGGCCACCTTGTGGAAGTGGCTCCCTATGAGTCAAAAGCCTAATTTTTAACAAGACTTGGGGCATGACAAGGGAAAATATCCAAGCCAAATATCCATCCATAGACCGCTGTTTCCGGGTGCCTGCCTCTCGTCAGTACGGAGAAGGGTTCTGTTTGGCTGGTTGCGATGCCTTGGATGCAGCTTAGGTAGCTTATTTTCCCATGGAGCATTGTCTACAAACAGGGGCAGACTTGGAATCTTAAGTGGCCCTGGACAAAAAAAAATAAAATTAAAGTGGCCCTAAATTGAAAGACAGTGTCCCAACACAAGTAGTTAGGTTCAATGGCCATCAAAACCATGGAAGGGCAGCATATTGTTCTACACTTTGGTATGTGGCTCTGCAGCAGAACCCAATAGCAAAGCGCAGCACAATATACTGCCCCAGCAGAAAATCTCATGATGGCACCAGATCATTATGCACCTGGCCACCGGCCGGGAGGCTCAGGTGGCCCACTGAGAATTTTACCTGTAGTTGGTTATAGTTGGTCCACCCCTGCCTATACGTCTCCATATAGCGCTTGTCTCTTTAACCCTTTCTACCCCGGAGGTTTTTTTTTTCCCGTTTTCGTTTTGCGCTCCCTACTTTCATACAGCCATAACTTTTTTATTTTTCTGTTCACATAGCTGTAAGAGGGCTTGTTTTTTGAGGGACAAGTTGTACTTTCCAATGCCACCATTTATTATTGCCTATGATGTAGTGGCAAGCGGGAAAAAAAAAATCCAAATGGAATGAAATTACAAAAAAAAAAAAAACGCAATTCCGCCACAGTTTTACGGGGTTTTTTTTTTTTTATTTACGGTGTTCGATGTTCATTAAAACTGACCAGTTACTTTCATTCTACTGGTCAGTTTGAATCCGGCGATACCTAATATGTATAGTTTTTTTGCGTTTTGATAGTGATAAAATAATTATAAAGTTGGAATTATTCTTTTTTTGTCATATCTTGACCCCTATAACTTTTTGGTATTTATATATACGGAGCTGTATGGGGGCTCATTTTTTTTCGGGGCGATCTGAACTTTTTATTTACCATTCTGGGGTGTGTATGAGGCCTCGTCCACATTTCCGTGTCAGTGACACATCCGTGAAAAAAAGCGTACGTGTTTCATCCGTGAAGCTGTCCGTGAAGGATCCATGGCTGGTCCGTGTGTCCGTTTTTCCCATCCGTGTGGCATCCGTATTTCACTGACGTTGCTCAGCTGAAAATTGATTTCCAAAGAATCTCCTATTAGTCATCAGTGAAAAACGAACGCACCACGGACACAACACGGATGTGTGTCAGTGATTTTCACGGACCCATAGACTTCAATGGGCGTGCTTGGTCCGCATCACGGATCAAAGTTGCATGTCCCGTGATTTTTTTTACTGACCCACGGTCAGTAGAAAAATGCTGAAATGTGAACATTGTTTTTGATCGCTTTTTATTTTTTTTAGAAAAAAAGCGACAAAAAAATGGCGAATCGGCCATTTTGATGCTTTTTTTTCCCATTTCGCTGTTTTCCGTATGGGAAATAAATGTTTATATTTTTATAATATGGCCGTTTTCGCACATGGCAATACCCATGATGTGTATTGTTTTATTTTTTTTAATACTTTTATTTTTATTTTCGGGAAAGGGTGGTGTTTTGAACTTACTTTTTTATTTTTATTTTTTACACTTTTTTATAGTTCCCATAGGGAACTATAAGAAGCAATCATTTGATTGCTTCGATCATAGACTCCAGTGCACTTACATTGGAGTCTATGAGGATTTCAATGCTTTCCTATGGAGCCCTATTACACAGAAGGGCTCCATAGAAAAGCCTATACAACAGCCTCCTGTCATTCACTATGACAGGGGCTGCTACAGACACGCTCCGGCTCCTCCGATTGCCAGACGGGGGAGCCGGAGCTCAGGTCAGGATTGACGTGGCAGGTCAGGATTGACGTGGCACCCGAGGGGTTAAATCTCCGCGATCGGCATTACTGCCAGTTGTGGACATAAGCCGCAGGTGTCTGCTATTGTCACGGACATTCCTATGACAGATAACAGGAGGTTTGTCAGATTGGCAACACGTGGTATAATCTGACATGTTTTCCCTTTTTGTTGTTGGTTTTTACCACACCCTTTTCCCTCAGGTGTTCCTGGTGTGGAAATTGTCCCTCCCCTATTTATTGCTTCTTCTCCCACTATTCCTTGCGCTTTATAGCTTCAGTTGTTGTGGTGTGCAGCAGTTTGGTTTTCAGCTGAGATCCTGGAGCCTCCTTTTCTTCATTGAAAGATAATTTTCCTTTTCCCTTCTGTGTGTTTTGTTATTAGGCCTTAGGGAGACTCCAGTTCGTCCTTCCTTTTGGAGGAACAGGTAGACTCATTCCTGTCATTATTTCCAGAGTCCTATAGGGTCAGTTCGGTGTTTAGGTTCCTGTGTATGAACTTGCCTACATTTGAGGCCTGTTCATACTGGATAGATAGACAGGTATTGAGCCAGGGTTTCCTGTAGGAGGTGTCCATCCTCCTTTCTTAGTTTCTAGGCCTAATCTCCTCTCCCTCCTACGCTTGGTTTGGTTCCCCCCCCCACACCTGCGTGTGACAGCTATAGGAAATAGCAGTTCACCCGCGGCCATGATGCCTGCTCTCCTCAGGAGCAGGAGCCATCTTTAAAGACCCGGCCAGCGCTGTACTAGTACGGCGCTGGTCTGGAGGGGGTTAAGTAGACCTAACACCAGGGGTGCACCTAGCCTTTCTGCTGCCTGAGGCAAAAATTAAAATGGCGCCCCTCCCTCCTCAATGCCAATTTCTTAACTGATCCCCTTCCCCTCAGCCCATAGCCCTTCGGATGCCCCTCTCTTGCCCCTACCTGGTGCTGCCTGAGGGCCTCACCTGGCCACATTGGTGATGCACCCTTGCAACCACACTGCCTAATCTGCAGCCAAGGCATTTCACTCAGCCAACCAGAATCCTACTCTGTACAGATGAGGATCAAGCACCTGGAAACAGTTGTCTACGGATGGATTTTTGGCTATTTTCCCTTGTTATGTTCCAAGGCTTGTTAAAAAGTCAGATATTGACTCATAGGGAGCCACTTCCACAAGGTGGCACCAGCGAGATGGTCCTCTTTCCATGGGAGATAACTCTTTAATTATTATGTACCCATGGAGCATTGCCTATAAGTCTTCATACACAGCTGGTCTCTAAGGAAATCTAGTACACTACCAACACTAGAGGTTGAAAGACTTACTTTGTACAAAGGTAAGACAAATATGGCTGCTTTCTTCCAGAAACAGCTCCTCCCTTGTCTTTAGGTTGTATTTGGCATTGCAACTCAACTTCACTTAGTTCTAGTCGTTGTAACAGTGGCAGTTCCTTCAATAAAGCAGCCAAGTTTTTTTATCCCATAAAAACCATTTCAAGAAACATTTACATAAATCAAATTATTTGGCTTGCCACTGATCAACCAAAATGGTGTCCCTTTAAGAAACAGATTTTTAATTAACCATCTAGGTGCCGAGTTGCGCCACAGGGTCATTAATAGGTTTTGTGAAGCACACTTGGCACTTTGTAGCTCATCACGCTGCCGCGCCACACGAACCCTACTGATGGAGTGTGACTTTAATTAACTGAGGGAACGAAGGGTGGGGGGTGAGCAAAATGAAATATTGTCGTATGGCAAGTAAGGTGCCGAGCAGCAAAATAAGCGCATGAAATCAGCCTTTACAGGAGCAAAAAAAAAAACAAACAACAAAGCAAACAAAGAACATTAAAGATGTTTGTTTGATTCTTTTTGCATTGTAAAAATGCCTCTCACAATTTATTTGGGAGGTAGTGGCAATTATTAACGGGATAAAGGTTGGGATGTGTGCGGAGCCGGCATCCTGCGCCACCTTCCTAATAATTTAAAGCTAGGTTTTCAATTTCACTTTTTGTCACCCAGGGAACAGAAATACGACGGCAATACTGAATTTAATGCAGTGTACGATGTGACAATTGCGAGTAATAAAAAGTATTAAGATTGGGATTATATCAGGGTGTGTCCTCGTCCAGCGCCTGCAGTCAATGAACAAAGTATACATATCTATATATCTGATTCTGTCACTGTGGGTAAACCTGAAGTTATTACAATTAAAAAAAATTAAAAAAAAAACAACAGAAAAATCTATTTTATATCATACATATAAACACACACGTAACTATATGTATTCACACACACACTACATCTTTCCATCTCCCTAAACTTCTAAACTATGTCCTATAATTATGTATCCATCTACAGAATATCTGATTAACTACAGTATAGCTAAATCATATCCATTTCCCTGTATACAGTATACTTATCTATCCATAGAATACATACTTATCTACTGTATAGCTAAGTCATACCTATATACATTTATCTATATACTTCTCATCCGTCTACAATATAGCTAAATCTATAGAGTTTATCCGTATTCATATAGAGCACATCTTGTTAAGTCTATATACATAGAATAATCTATATCTATACTTCTCAGCCTACAGTATATCTATCCATAGACATAATATTTATTTACAGTATACCTATATAAGTATATATGAATAAACAGTATATTTATCTATAGTATATCTACAGCATCGCTATACCATCATCTTTATACAGTGCATATATCTAAACTATGAATCTATATACATTTATCTATATACAGTACATCCACATGAATCTTTATACATGGAATAATCTATATCTATACTTCTCTACCCAGAGGTGTAGCTAGGCTTTCCTGCACCCGGGGCAAGGATTCAAATTTGCGCCCCACCCCCCCAACTTACATGAAGAGATGGCTATGCGCGCCGCGGCAAATTTTTTTTTGTACTAAGTCACTCCCCTAACTCTGCCCAATCCATAGCTACACTCACCCAGCCCCACCTAAAATCTATCACAGGGTACACGGCAGTACCAATACACCTTGCTATAAATAAAAGAACCAGCTGGTCCTACCTCATCCAGGGTGTCGCTGGCATTGTCGTCATGTCCGCTGGATCCGGATCAAGGTCCCTGTGGTGATAGAGGAAAAAGAATAATCACATAAGGAAGGGCATTTCTTAGTGCCGCCACACAGTACTAATGCCCACATTATGGCCCCTTCACAATAGTTATGTCCTCTTTATGGCCCCTCATAGTAGTTATGCCCATCTTTGTGCCCCTCACAGTACGTATGCCCAATTTATACCCGCTCACTGTAGTTATGCCCAGATACGTGCCCCACACAGTAGTTATGCCAGATTATATGCCCCCCTCACTGTAGTTATGCCAGATTAATTATATGCCCCCTCACTGTAGTAATGTCACATTAGGTGCCCCCTCACTGTAGTAATGCCAGATTAATTATATGCCACCTCACAAGTGCCCCTCACTGTAGTAATGTGACATTAATAAATGCTCCCTCACAGGTGCCTCACTGTAGTCTTGCCCCCTTTTGCCTACAGTCTTTATGAAATTAAAAAAACCAAAATACATACTTAACTGCTTCCCTGATGACGCGCTCCCTCACTCACATTGCGCCGCTGGGCTTTCAGCGCTCCTCCCACAGCCAGCAGCGTGATGTGCCGCCTTCAGGGGGAGGAGCCCTCCCTGCTTCACTATGTAAACGAGCCGAGTGCGCCCCCCCCCCCACGCCCCTGTCTCTACCTACAGTATATCTATCCATATAATATATCTGTAGACATTATTAGTATTCCTATCCTATATAGGTATACATAAATAAACAATATATTTATTTACCTATAGTATATCTATCTACAGTATGGCTATTCCATCTATATACAATACATCCACATATACCCGTATACCAATCTATATATCTCTGTATATAGATGTCTACAGCAGAGGTATATCATATCTATAGAATATATGTATAGTGTATCTATATACATAGAATCATTTATAGCCATCCTTAGTTATACTTCTCTACCATATCTATTCATTAATTTATATACAGTATACTCATCTATAGTATAGCTAGGTATATACAATATATAAAATATACCCATTTATCCTTCTACAGTATATTTAGATCATGTAGAAGGGATCACAGCACTTCAGGGATGTGAGAAAAATAAATTTATTCCTCTGTTTTTATAAAAACACAATGTTTTAGCTCTCACTTTTTTAAGCACATGCACTATTGTTTTTTTTTTTTTTAACATCCCTGGAGTGCTCGGATCTCTTTTACATGTTATGTTGGACTATTTAATGAAGGTCTGCATTGTGTGCACCATACTTTGAATACTTTTCCTATCGTTACTGTCTCCTTTTGTGCATAGTTATCTATATATTTATATACAGTGCACCTGTAACCCCTGTAGGTAGGGACAGACAGTGAGCCCTAACCTAGAACTCAGCCCACTTTCCCTAACCAAGCCTTAGGTAGCAAGACCACAACTGGTCGACAGCCCCTATGCTACTAAGGTGCAGAGACAGGCAAACACCTAGAGACAAACAATAAAAGGTCGTACATGGGTCAGAACCAGGAGGACAATGCAGTACAAAATGAGAGAGAGTGGTCAAAAGACGAGCGGAGGACAAAAACATGAGCAAGAACCAGTAACCTAGCTAGTCAGCCCAAACAAGACTATCGCTGGCACTGGTGTATGGCCCGGAAGGTTCCAGCACCTGATAGGTCCATGACTTGGCGCTCCATTAGTCAGAAACAATAGCACACAGGAATAAAGCAGCTGAGCAATCAGCCCAATGCTAATCTCAGAGCATTGCATCCTGTTGCTAAGGATGCTGTTGCGTCACCAGGGGGCGTGGCTTACCAGTGAGTCTCTCCCGCCACGGCCATGCTGAGGTTGAGGATCGTGCCGCTGGAGTTTGGACAGGTAAGTTTATGGTAAGTTTATGACAGCACCTATCTATAATGTATCAATCAATGTACAGTAGATATCATATGCATAGAATCATCTCTCTACATACCAATCTATCCATCTACATATTATATTAATATATCTACACACCATGTATCCATTTATCTATCTACAACCCCAATTTAAAAAAATGTTTTCCATTTTATGAAAATAAAAAAAAACTCATTTAGAACTTGATGGCAGCAACGCATCTCAAAAAGTCAGCACAGGGCCATGCCCACCATTGTGTATTATCTCCTCTTCTTTTAACAAAATATTCGAGAAGGGAGGAGAACAAATGTGGAGTTTTGGGAAAGGAATGTTGCCTCATACTTGTCTGATTCTAACTACTCAACTGTCTTGGGTCAGATTTTTCATTTAATGATGCACATTTGTCTTCTACTGGTAAAAGCACTGGACTGCAGGCAGGCCAGTTCAGTACCTGGACATTAATGCAGTATGTGGTTTGGCATTGTCTTGCAGAAATATGCAAGACCTTCCCTGAAAGAGACTTCTCTGAATTAGTTTATATTTTGTTCTAAAACCTCTACATACAGTTTAGCATTGATTGTGGCTTTCCAGATGTGTAAGCTACCCACACCATAGGCACTAATGCAACCCTGTTCCATCAAAGATGAAGGCTTCTAAACTGTGCACTAATGAGCTGGATAGTCCTTCTCCTCTAGAGTCTGCAGGACATGGTCTCCAAGAATTTTAAATTTTCATTCATTTGACCACAGAACAGTTTTCCCAGTTATGCCTCGGTCCACTTTAATAAGCTTTGGTCCAATGAAGATGGCGGCGTTTCGGGATTGTATTGACATATGGCTTTTTCTTTGCATGATACAGCAAGTAACTTACATTTACAGATTGTACAGAGAACTGTGTTCACAGATGATTTCTGGAAGTGTTCCTGATCCTATGCAATGATTTCCAGTACAGAATCATACCTGTTTTTAATGCAGTGCTGCCTGACAGCCCATAGATCATGAACATCCAATATTGACCATCGGATTTGTCCCTCGTACACATGGATTTCTCTAGATTCCCTGAACCTTTTGATATTATGTTCTGTAAATTTTGGGAAATTCAAAGTCTTTGCAACTGTATGTTGAGGAAAAGTTTTCTGAAATTGTTGCACAATTTTTATATAGTTTTTCGAAGATTGGTGAACTTCTGCCCATCTTTGACTCTACATCTCCAACATGCTCATGTAACTTACTTGCAAATTGCTCCTCCAACTTTTTTATATCATTACCACTTATTTTTCCAGCCTATTGTTACCTCTGCCCAACATTTTTAAGATGCGTTGCATAGTTTTTTTCTTATAATGGAAAAATGTCTCACTTTCAACATCTGACATGGGTTCTATGTTCTACTAGGAATAAATGATGGGTCTATGCAAATCATTACATTTTACACAGTGTCCCAACTTTTTTGGAATTGGGACTGTACATACTATATAACTTTATCTTTCTACATTAGTGTTGAGCAAATCGACTTCAATCCGAACTTCAGGTTAAATTCGATTAGCTTATTAGCTTCTGATCGATTTAACCTGAAATAAAAACAAAATGAAAAAAAAAAAAAAAAATCATACTTACCTGATACATTTGTTTGCAACGGGCCGGCCGCCGGCATCTTGCTTGAAAATCTTACATGGAATCGGCGTGATGCGCCATCCCAGGCAGTCCGAGATTTCTTGGCAGATCTTCAAGTAAGATGGCGGTGGCCGGCCCAGCGCAAGCGAATGGATCAGGCAAGTATGTTTTTTTTTTGTTTTTTTTCTTAAATTTTACACTCTTATTTATATCAGATGCCACGATCATGTATGAACGTGGCATCTGAGAGGTGCAATGACAGGGAACGGTGCATTTGCCGCTCCCTATCATTGTACCCACCACTTACGAAGAAATACTCTTCAATTTTTTGTAAAATTTGGTGAAGTAGGCAAATCCAATTTTCCAATATGTCGCTCATCTCTAATCTACATACCGTGTGTCTATTTATCTATTGTCCAATATATCTATCTTTCTATATACAGTATACCTGTCTTTTCAAGTAAAGTATATCTATCAATCTACCTACCGCATACCTCCCAACTTTTGAAAATTGGGAGACAGGCAAACACCTAGAGACAAACAATAAAAGGTCATACATGGGTCAGAACCAGGAGGACAATGCAGTACAAAAATGAGAGAGAGTGGTCAAAAGACGAGCTGAGGTCAAAAACATGAGCAAGAACCAGTAACCTAGCTAGTCAGCCCAAACAAGACTATCGCTGGCACTGGTGTATGGCCCGGAAGGTTCCAGCACCTGATAGGTCCATGACTTGGCGCTCCATTAGTCAGAAACAATAGCACACAGGAATAGAGCAGCTGCGAAATCAGCCCAATGCTAATCTCAGAGCATTGCATCCTGTTATTAAGGATGCTGTTGCGTCACCAGGGGGCATGGCTTAGCAGTGAGTCTCTCCGGCCATGGCCGTGCTGAGGATCGTGCCGCTGGAGTTTGGACAGGTAAGTTTATGACAGCACCTATCTATAGTGTATCAATCTATGTACAGTAGATATATGCCTAGAATCATCTCTCTACATACCAATCTATCCTTCTACATATCCAGGAGCGTAGCTAGAAATGACTGGGCCCCACAGCAAATTTTTGAATGGGCCCCCCCACACACACATACATTTCTTCACAACCTCCTCCTCCCGTGCAACAACAAATTGGCTCTTTTGTACACAATCTTTATCTTATTTGTATGGCTGGTTAATAAAATATGGGAGGCTACAGCGCATTGTTTCTAAGAAAGAACTATAAGTGCTGATCCACACAACTGTGCTGGGTCCGGGAAACACAGTCCATGTGTCAGACGCATCTCCTGGGCCGACCGCAGCTCTCCTGACTGCATCATAGTGATTTATGATCCAGTCAGTTCCTATCTGATCGAGGAGGTTTTGTACTGTGCTCACATAGTGATGCAAATACAGTGCAATAGCCCCACAAGCAGTGTGGATCAGAACTTACAGTTGTTCTTTAGCACAATGCGCTGTAGCCTTCCATCTTTTATTAACCAGCCATACAAATAAGCACAGTTGTGGGACCACAGGGCGGTATCAATAGATGTCAGCAGGCGCACGTCATGAGCCGGCTTCCTATGGCTTAGTGTGGTTGTTAATGTTTACTTATTCTGCTCAGTCGTCCCGGTCTTGTAAATGTGTTCCCTTCTTTTTTGCGACCCCCATTCAGACCTCAGACTCCAATGCTCAGATCAGAGAAAAAAATAATAACACCACTCACCTCTCCTGCTCTGGACGCCACCGCTGCTCCTGATACCCAGCTCTCATGGTCTTCATGCCGCGCTGTGCTGTGACCCAACGTCACACAGTTTGAGGTTACAGAGCGTGCTGACGTCCTCACTCTGTGCGCAGGACATAGCACAGTGCAGCATGAAGACCAGGAAGTATATAGTACAATACAATATACAGTATGATATATATATATATTTTATATATACTCTATATATAGTAATTATGACTAAACAAATATATTTATAGAATACATTTATATAGCACATATACATACATGTATACTTACATATCTACATACATATACGTGTATACTGGCATATCTACATATATATATATATATATACACACACGTATACTGACATATCTACATATATATACACACACGTATACTGACATATCTACATATATATACACACACGTATACTTACATATCTACATACATATACACACACGTATACTTACATATCTACATACATATACACATGTATACTTACATATCTACATACACATGTATACTTACATATCTACATACACACATGTATACTGACATATCTACATATATATACACACACATGTATACTTACATATCTACATATATATATATACACACACACATGTATACTTACATATCTACATACATATACACATGTATACTTACATATCTACATACACACATGTATACTGACATATCTACATATATATATACACACACATGTATACTTACATATCTACATATATATACACACACACATGTATACTGACATATCTACATATATACACATGTATACTGACATATCTACATATATACACACACATGTATACTGACATCTACATATATATATATACACATGTATACTGACATATCTACATATATACACACACATGTATACTGACATATCTACATATATATATACACATGTATACTTACATATATACACAAGTATACTTACATATCTACATATATATAAACATGTATACTTACATATCTACATACATATACACACGTATACTTACATATCTACATATATATATATACACACATGTATACTTACACATCTACATATATATATATATATATATATATATATATATATATATATATATACACACACACATGTATACTTACATATCTACATATATATATAAACATGTATACTTACATATCTACATATATATATATATAAACATGTATACTTACATATATATATATATATAAACATGTATACTTACATACATATCTACATATATATATATATATATATATATATATATATATATATATATATATATAACACATGTATACTTACATAGCTACATACATATACACATGTATACTTACATATCTACATATATATACACACACATGTATACTTACATATCGACATATATATACACACACACACACACATGTATACTTACATATCTACATACATGCATGTATACTTACATATCTACATACATACATGTATACTTACATATCCACATACATACATAGAAGTACACTTACCTTTCTGATGACATCAGGCTTAGAAGTCCCTGCTCTGATGCTGACTAGGCCTACCTGTGATGTTGTGTGGGGGAGGGGAACAGAGACTCCAGGACACCAGGGCTGCTAGGAGAGGAGGTCAGTGGGGGATTGAGGGAAGCACCAGGAAGAAGTGGAATGGAGGAGTGTGGAGATGAGGAGGGGCCAAAGCAAAACTGGATCAGCAAGAAGTGGAAGAAAAATGGTGGAGGGGATTGCAAGAGAGAGGAGACAGGAAAGAAGCAGAGTTGGGGAGGAAGGAGAGGTTACCTAGAAGGGGGAAGCCATATCAGTTGAGATGAGAACTGGGCTGCTAGCATCTTTTCTGCTGACAGCTCCTTGTTATATACTGTAGTGTTAGGGCTTCCATAGAGGCAACCTTTGGGGCGCTGGGCTGCAGGCTCAATCAGCCCAGCACCTCTAATATAGGAAATACCAGAAGCTGGGAGAAGAGAAGCAGTAGGGAAGGTGGCGCCCTCTGGACTATGCAAGGGTATTGCACCCTGTGAGATCGTACAGATAGCAGGAGGCTTGCTCTGCTCCTGGGGCCCCTTATGAGCTGGGGCCCCGAAGCAGCTGCTTCCCTTATAGCTATGCCACTGTACATATCATATTAATATATCTACACACCATGTATCTATCTATCTACAACCCCAATTTCAAAAATGTTTTCTATTTTATGAAAATAAAAACTCATTTAGAACTTGATGGCAGCAACGCCGGCATGCATCATGGCAGTTTTTTTCATACTAGGCCACGCCTCTAGCTCCACCCAAAACATAATTACTGGAGCCCCTGTGGCAATTTTTTTCTTGTGCTTCAATGTCCATATAAATATTAACACATAAATCATCAGATTATAGATATTTTAAAGTCAAAATTGCACCAAATAATGACATTTTGGTCTAATATACAGGTAGAAACCATAGAGCTAGTTTAGTAAGGAGCAAATGTAGTAAATTTATTAATGCACATTTATGCATTAATTCCCCAGGTCAAAAAGAGGGACATTCCCTCCAAAAGAGGGATACTTGGGAGGTATGCTACCGTATATCTATACATCATATATTACTGTATATCTTTCCATCTAACACATTACTATACATAATCATCTATACCAACAGTAAACCTATTCATCTACAGTACATATCTGTCTAGATACAGGATATCAAAACCTATTCTATTATATATCTATCTATATACAGTATACCTGTCTGTCCAAGTAGAGTATATCTATTAATCTACCTACCGTATATCTATACTATGTATATTCAGTATATGCAGTACTGTGTATCTTTCCATCTAACACATCTATTACTTTGCACAGTAAACCTATTCATCTACAGTACATATCTGTTTAGATACAGGATATGAAAACCTATATATAATATATCTATCTAGTGTTAGTAGTATCATTTTTCAGTGTTGCTCCAATTTACAATGTTGTATGAGCCATGTTTTTTTTTTGCACCGAATAAGGCTACCTGCACATGCAGATTACGTTCGTTTCATCCTTTTGAATTTTCGTACAGAAAAAAAACACACAGTGCAATGCAGGACCAGCAAACTGAATGAGATTTTCTAAACCTCTTGTACACCTCGCACATTTTTTCTTGGGCAGAAATTGACTTGCCATGCGGATTTTCAAAATGGATTCTGCAGATTTTTTCGTGTGGATTTCACCCTTTTCTATGCAAAGGGTAAGATCAGGGCAAAACCGCATCTAAATCAGTAAGCAGATTTTGGTGTGGAAATGAGAAACTCACACTCGTACGTAGGTCCCCGTACTGTGCGTGCGCTCAGCACTTACACCCGCGCCTATATCTGTGTGATACATTCATTTTAGAATCTAATAAGGTTACAAAGCAAGCACCGGCAGACATTTGATCTATGCATGAATTCGCAGCCCCTAGTAGTCTACATACGTGTATGTATCACCGACTAATCAAAGGGAAGGTAGCAAAAAAAAAAAAACAGTCCAGCCATAAATTCCTCTTCCGACAGAGTAAAGCACACAAACAGGGCGATGGTAATAAATGGAAATTATTTCTCTGAAGATATTTTTCTGCTACATGACTAATTCTGCGCATCAGGAAAGAGTCTTCCTTAACATTAATTACAGAAAATGACAGGCAGGCTGAGGACTGCGGATGCTCATTATCTGAGAACATATTCACAAGTTTGCAATTTGCGAGAGAACTACCCCAGCGAAAATTAATCTCCCGTCTTTGCATGAGGCTCTTCTAATTTTGATGCTATTAACAAGTTTGCAGTATCACTCAGGCCCTGTCAGTATAATCAGGTTTCGGCGTGTTGGTGAGAGCACGCTGTCATTTAGAAGGATAAACCCTTCGATGCGCTCTCTTTCATGTAGCCGGTCCTACAAGCAGCCTTTTAATAAGGTTCTTTAATCATCCCCCCCCCCCCCTTTTTTTTTTTTTTTTTTAGACTCGAGAATTCCTCTCACTCTTTCTCTCCTTCCCTCTCTCGGCAGTTTTCCCTCCATTCCCGTCCTCGTTGAGTGGGCTTTGAAGTTCAGCCGGGGATGAAATATTCATGACATTGTTGCAGATAAAGACAGATATTCTGATCTTTCGCTGTTTTTTTATTTTTTTATTTTTTTTTTGGGGGGGGGGGGTTGAAATATTAATGGGATTTATAACCGTGTAAAAAACAGCTCTGCTTCCAAAACATGTATACGGGGAAGGTGATTGTTAGGTTGTGTATATATGCTTTATGTCTTTTTTTATACATACATATTTCAAGGCGTCTAAGTGTGTTTGTGTTATCTGTGTATCCTTTATGAGCGAGATACATTATTGTTATCACATGCATTAACACTGGTGATAAATGATCCCAGATGAGTCTTCATTGGGCTACTTTAGTACAGCGCTGTGCTTTACAAGTAGCATTTGCCTTGTAATCTATTATATAGCCTTCATGATTTGTTACCCAGGAGCCAGGGATAAAGTAACCTTTCAGCAGACGCGGCTACAAAGGTTTGAAATGTTTAATGAATAGCATTCATCTTTAATCCATATTCCCGGGTATGACGTATAATAAGCTCGGGAGGTGGATTGCTACACGACCCGATGTTGGAGGTATTACCGCTTGCTGACCAACAATTAGAGTATGGCATTATATTTTACGATTTAATACTCTTCTTAGGCTATGTTATATAACACCATAGCAAGTGGTCTTTTGATAGCCCCATGCATGAAAACAAAAAGGGTATGCTACAACCAGGGGTGCACCACCAATGAGGCCAGGTGAGGCGATCGCCTCAGGCAGCACCAGGTAGGGGCAAGAGGGGGGCAGCCAAAGGGCCATGGGCAATGAGCACTTTCATTGAGGCAAAGGGGTTAGGTTAAAGAAGAACTCCCGACAAAAATTTTATTCCATGTCCTGCTAGAAATGTACATGATATAATCTGTAGTGAATGTCAGTTTCTTACCAGTGTCTGAATTTTTGACTTCTATCATCCTGAAGTTTCTTATCTGTGTCATGTGACCAGCAATTAGACCCACCAACTCACACATAGACTTATGTGTGGACAGGAAGTCTAATTCTCTATGTATTCCTATGAGACTGAAAGTGAGGCTCCCATAGGAATGAATAGAGCAGTTACTGGCTTTCTGTCCTGGGTCAGTTGGAGGTCAGGGATTTGGTCACATGACCCAGCTACAATAAGAAGAGAGGTTTTTACTCACAGAAACAGTCACTGATAAGAAAATGACAATCACTACAGATTATATCATGCACCTTTCTAACAGGTCAGAGAATAGAAAATTTTTGCGGGAGTTCTTCTTTAAGAAATTGGCATGGGGGGGGGTGCGGTGTTTTAGTTTTCACCTCAGGCAGCAGAATAGCTATTTTTTTCACATGGATGCCCCACAATAGCCATAGCATAAGAACTGTGCATTACCAGGGGTGTGGTCCAAGAGATATAGGGTCTGGGTCAGTCAAGGCAGAGCCATCAGCCAAGGTGGAGCTATCCGCTAAGCTCAATGTGCATGTAAAATAATGGGCGTGGTAATGCAATAGGGAGCATAAAAAGGAATTTCAAGATATCACAATATAATGACCAAAGAGTAGTCAGGGATATGTACAAATGTTATGATGCCCTGTGAAAAAACTTAGGGGGTCATTCATCACACTGGTGTCAAGTAGAACTGGCTAAGTTGCCCATAGCAACCAATCAGATTCCACCTTTCACGTTGGACAGCTCCTTTGGAAAATGAAAGGAGGAATCTGGTTGCTATGGGCAACTAAGCTTCTACTTTACACCAGTTTGATAAATGGCCCCCTTAGTAACCACCTCCTACAAGTGAGATTTGTACATTTTTAATGAAGTAGAGTAAATAAAAATAAAAATTTTTTTAGCCAACTTGAGGCCTTTTCTTACTAGGGGCCCCATAGCAGATACATGGTCTGCCTCCATGTTGAGTACACTAACGAGAGTTCTCTGCTGACCATATAAGTGATTACAGTACAGTTAAATCCAGTAACTTCTACTGGCATCCCAGAGGCTTAGCTTTCTTTTGCTTTTGGAAGGAAAGCTAATTTGAATATCTTCTTGAGAAACACCCAAAACATGCAAATTAGCTTTCCTTCCAAAAGGAAAAGAAAGCTAAGTATCAGCAGATGTAAGAAATGCTAATTTGCATATATTTTTTCCAAGAAATCCACAGCAATGTTGCTGGCCTACAATACTTGTCACACATACTAGGAGCTCTCCATAATGAAAAAAAGAAACCTCCACCAGACCTCAAAAAAGGCCTCTCACCTAGTTAAGCCAATTTTCAGTGCTCTGATAACTGGTACATAATCACTCGGATCAGATCTATTTGCAGATTAGCCAAGTTATGCTTTATAGCCTGTTTAAAAGGCTAAATCTTGACTTTTGATAGCTATGTCACATCTACTGCCGTGACAAATAATCACTTTGTGGCACACTGCTTATGGCTGTTATAGGGTTCCCACCCCCGTATATATTACGTATTCTGAATAACAGCCCTTGAGAGAGTTGAAAATCAAGTCATGCGTTCTTTATTCAATTGGCAATTAGTGTAAACGTTTTCGGCCAATACAGGCCTTCATCAGACACTTTGCCGCAACGCTGGTGTGGAGAAGAGAAGGAAGAAGGGGCACTGGTGAAAATTCAGTATAAGGGAAGGCGCCCAATTGCCAATTGAATAAAAAACGCATGACTTGATTTTCAACTCTCTCAAGGGCTGTTATTCAGAATACGTAATCTACTGGCGTGAGACACTGCTTTCTTGTCCTTTTGGAAGAAAAATGGGTTTGCATGTATCATAACATCTCTTTGCATTTTGGTCTCTCTCATTCAGAGAGACTTGATTTGAGTCCGAATTGAACTTTTTTGAGAAATTCAGCTAATCGGACCAAAAACATTTTTCAAGAAATTCACTCATCTCTAGACTGGAGTCTTTCCCTTGAACTACAGAGTTTCCTGCTGAGACATCTTTTGTTCCTGAAGCCATTTCCAGCAGCACAAATGAATTAAGACCCCTATAGTACAAAGCTCATAGGTGTTCTGTGAGGATCCTACAATCAGGGAACCCAGTAAGGAACAGGGGGTTCTATACTGAAGCTACTTTTGACTGCATTACCGCTGTATGTCACTCATATCAGCCTTAAGGGGGTAGTCCACCAAGTCTACAAGAGATGTAATCTCTGTACTATTTAAATCAGTTCAGTGCAGGCCATATATATTGATGACCCATCATCAGGATAGGCCATCAATATCTTATTGGCAGGGGTGTGATACCTGACACCCCTGTTGATCAGCTGTTTGAAGAGGAGGTGGTGCTCCATGCAGGTGCTGCTTCCTGTTCATTACACTACTCGTCATCTCCTCTGGAAAGGTGGCCTAGTTTAATTACTAGTACTTGCTCCATTCAAGTGATTGGGGCGAGTACTTATTATTACACTGCACCGCCGAAACTTCCTAGACGAAGGGCAGTGTAATGAAGAGAAAGTAGCATTCGCATGGATAGCTGTCTCCTCTTCAAACAGCTGATCAATGGGGGTGCCAGTTGTCAGACCTTTGCCGATCAAATATTGGTGACCTATCCTGATGATAGATAGCCTGCACAACCCCTTTAATTCTCACGTGAAGTGCTTGCCAAATAAGACATGTTCTAATGCCAAGAAGGTCTTGGGTAATACCCTAGCATACTACCCTCTTTATCACACAGATTGCTCCCAATGCCCCCTCTTTTTCAAATAGACTGCAGCCTGTGCCCCCTCTTTCACACTCAGATCTCTCGACATGCTTACTCTCTTACAGACTGCTCTCCAGGCCCCCTTCTCTCACAGACTGCTCCCCATTGTCCTTCTCAGACTGCTCTCCATAGCATACCCCCTCTTTCTCACAGACTGCTTCCCCATGCTCCCTTCTCACAGATTTCTCCTTATCTTCTCACTAACTGCTCCACATGGTCCCCCTCTCTCACAGACTAATCCCTATAATTTCCTCCTCCCTCACATGTGGTTCTCCTCTATTATACCTCCTCCCTGCTTGGGGAAAGTATGTTATTTAACTGGGGCTGTATGTTAGAGGGGCTGAAGGGATGGGTGTTAGTTACATGGGGCTGTATGTTATAGAAGATTGGAGGAGATGACTGGTGTTATTTACATGGGACCAGGGGCGTTGCTAGGGTCTCAAAAGATCCGGGGCCCAAGCCCCAATGAATATTGCCCAATTCTCTAAGTCGACCACTGGCCTCCCCTTCTGCAGCAGCACTTACTTTTCACATTCAGGGCCTCCAGGTGACGTCTCCTCTGATGTAGATCTTCTCTGTCATCATCTTCTCCACTTCGGTCTGGACAACTTCTCTCAGCCTCGCCTCTGCAGAGTGTGACACACAGACATCTTAGATTTTTCACATTTCATCATCCCCCAACCTGGAGTCCCCACATTGTTATCCTGCGGCTCGCTGTGCCCCTCAATACCCCCAAATACTATCCTGAAGAAATATCAGTGCCCCCCATAGTAATAGTGCTCCTCATATTCCCACCAATATTAATTCTCTTCTAGAATGCCCTCATTAGTAATACTGCCCCCTACTGTGCCCCCAATAGTGATAATGCTCCCCAACAGTGCCCCCATCAGTAGAAGAGCCCTCCAGTATTAATAATACCCTCACAGAGCCCCCAGTACAAATAAAGCTCTCCTATTGTTCCCCCAGTGGTAATAAAGCTCTCTAAAGTCCCCTCAGTAGTAATAAGGGCCCCCATAGTGCTCTTAATAAAAATAAGGCAGATCTATAAGACTGTCCTAAAAAGCCCCCAGTAGTAATAAGAACATCTATAATGTCCCCTGGATTTATAATACCCCTACAGTGCCCCCAGTATTTATATCGCCCTCTCCTGTGATAATGCCCCCTGTAGTTATATTCCTCCCTTTAGTGCCCTCAGCAATGATGATTCCTCAGCCCCTCCACCATACAGTCCCATGTAAATAAAATTATTTTGCCTTCGTCCGCCATAGAGTCCAATGTAAATAACATGACTCCCCTCCCTTCAGCCCCTCCAAAATACAGTCCCATGTAAATAACATCACTCCCCTCCCTTCAGCCCCTCCAACATACAGTCCCATGTAAATAACATCACTCCCCTCCCTTCAGCCCCTCCAACATACAGTCCCATGTAAATAACATCACTCCCCTCCCTTCAGCCCCTCCAACATACAGTCCCATGTAAATAACATCACTCCCCTCCCTTCAGCCCCTTCAACATACAGTCCCATGTAAATAACATCACTCCCCTCCCTTCAGCCCCTCCAACATACAGTCCCATGTAAATAACATCACTCCCCTCCCTTCAGCCCCTCCAACATACAGTCCCATGTAAATAACAGACCCCTCCAACAGAGTCCCATGTTGATAGCATCCCTCTCTTAAAGGGGTATTCCCATCTCACAAATGTAGTTTGTATAGTTAGTTATAGCTATACCAGTATTACTAATAGAATGTAATGATATAAAATGTACCGTTTAGAAGATTTGCTTATTTGTATAGGCATTGTGCCACACACATCAGTCAGGCCGTTGCCCCAAGTTATGGCCACCGCAGCCATGTAGTAGTGGTGGTCGGCTTGCTCTTGTTCAAACCCGCTCTGAGGTAACTGCTGTATTGTGAACGCACATTACATGAACATGCGGAGACACATCTTAGGTTGTAGCATTTTTGTCTGCGCTTCCAAAACACAGAGAAACTGATTCTGTTCCAAGATCAATTCATCTCTATGGAGCAGGATCCGTTTATAAAGTCTGCGTTTTGGACGGATCTTGACCAGATGTGAAAGTACCCTAAGATGTGTCTCCTCATGCTCATGCAACGTGCGTTCACAATACAGCAGTTACCTCAGAGCGGGTTTGAACAAGAATAAGCTGGCCACCACTACTGCATGGCTGAGGTGGCCATAACTAGGGGCAACGGCCTGACTGATGTGTGTGGGACAATGGAAATACAAATAGTCAAATCTACTAAACGGTACATTTTATATAAATACATTCTATTAGTAATATCATTGGTATGGCTATATCTAACTATACAAACTACATTTGTGAGATGGGAATACCCCTTTAAGCCCTTCACTTATCTCTTCTTATAGCAGACCTCAGTAGAGCTTCTTCCCCTAGAGTTCTCTTCACTGTGGAACTTCTCCTGCACTGGTCACATGATGACATGTGACCAGTGACGTCATCGCAGGTCCTTTTCCGCTACTGCACCGATCACATGACCTGTGATGTCACTACAGGTCTTTCACCTCTTGCAGTGCTTTAGATTCGGTTCACCCAGGCAGCCCGCCTGAACAGGGCATCGGAGCATCCTATGCTCCGATGCCCTCCTTTGCCCTGAGCTAATTAGCGCAGGGCAAAGGAATTTAGCCCAGTTCCGGTGACGTACCGGGCTCTGCCAGGCGGAGGCTTCCGCCCGGCAGTGAGCCCGGTGACATCATCGGCGCTGATGGGCGGCTTTAGCGCTGCCCTAGCCATTCAAATGGCCCATTATGGCCGGTGACGTCACCGAACTCACTGCCGGGCGGAAGCCTCCGCCCGGCAGTGAATGTTTACAAACAAAAGAGCCCTTGCCCTGCGCTGGATCGGCATCGGAGCATCTCATGTTCAGGAGGGCTGCCGGAGTGAGAACCTGGGTATGTCCGGGTTCAGCTCTGAACCCGGACAACCCCTTTAAGTTATTTACATGGGGCTGTATTGTATACAAGACTGGTGGGAGAGGACTGGTATTATTTACATGGGACAGCATGGTATAAAAGACTGGAGGGAGAGGAGTGATGTTATTTACATGGGACTGCATCATATAGAAGACTGGTACATTCCTTTCATAGGGGCCCTCTGGTGTCTGTGTCTGCCCCTGAAGTGAATGGCAGTTACAGGAGCACAGCGAGCTAAGCTTACTTGACTAGCAAAATGTGGAGGCAGCATAGTCTGCCGTGTTTTTCTGTTTTTCACAATTCCCATTCATATGAGATACAGAAACAGCTAGGTACAGCCATCTTGGATGTTTCCAGAGCACTGACCACCACTGTGTAGGTGTAATAGGGTTCTGGGGGCTTACAAAGCTGGTGATACCCCTTGAATCCCTTGTATCATTGAGCGGCTGTATTACTGATGTTGACCGGCCTCACCAGTGATGCTGCGTACTCTATACATCTATCTGCCATTAGATCCTACGCCTTTCCGTTCTAAAGGGATGTTCCCATGTATTGTAAAAGCTGCGGTATCATCGAAGTGGACATGAATTTAAGGGATTTCAGCTTGGGTGCTAGAAGTTGCTGACCCCTGCTCTAATGGATTATTTTTTTGGGTTGTATATATATTGTATAGTGGACTAAAAATACTAGCATAAAATTTCTTGCGTTATCTTATTGAATTACCGCTGAGAAAGGTCCAAGTGGTGAAACATCCAATACTAGCCAAGTGGCTTGTGTTCCATATGGTCTCTGCCTGGGTAATGCAGGCCTCTTAATCTCAAGAAACCCAATGAAACATTTAGGGGGTCATTTATGAAGGGCCTTGCGACTATTTTAGTAGAAAAAAAAGCTCTTTTTTTTAACCGACTGTGCAACAATATTTAGTAACGAAGCTGGTTTTGGGGTGTGTTTACTAACAACTGCGACTGAAAACATGTAAATGTTGTTGAAAATGTTCTTTCCAGGCACACAGCCTGCTCTAGATTTTCCTAATTTATAATGAGGCGCATGGTGCAGTTTGAAGGGAGCGCCCCACCCACCCCCCGGTTCAGGAGCCCCAGGAAGAAGCTTTCAGAGCACCCCAACTCCAAGCAGTTCACAGACTGAGTATTACAATGGTGTCAACGGCCCAAGGGACCTCACTCAGTACCCAGAAGGTATCAGAACTATTAGAATGTCCAGTAGCTGTACTGAAACCAGAGACTGTCACAGCAGAGATAAAGCAAAGTATTCAAGTTTACCTTCCAGCTGCTGGAGCCAAGAGAAAGATCAAGTATTGTTTAGATGACACAAGTTTGTTGCACGTTTATTCAAATAAAAACATTCAAATTTACTTCAAAGTCTGGACTTATTCCACCAACTACAACTCCTTTGTTGCTAAGGATTCTAACCCCGGGGAGTGACAGTATCCAAGTAGGAGCACCGTGACACAAACTATTAGGCCCCTTTCACATGAGCAAGTTTTCTGCGCAGGTGCGATGCGTGACGTGAACGCATAGCACCCGCACTGAATCCTGACCCATTCATTTCAATGGGTCTGTGTACATGAGCGTTTTTTTTTCACGCATCACTTCTGCGTTGCGTGAAAATCGCAGCATGTTCTATATTCTGCGTTTTTCAAGCAGCCCTGGCCCCATAGAAGTGAATGGGGCTGCATGAAAAACGCATTGCATCCGCAAGCAATTGCAGACGCAATGCATTTTTCACTGATGGTTGCTAAGAGATGTTGTTTGTAAACATTCAGTTTTTTATTACGCGCGTGAAAAACGCATCAAAACGCTACGCAACCGCACGGAAAAAACTGAACGAACGTACGCGGATTGGTGCGGATTTTCCGGAACGCATCCAGTCTGAATCCGTGAGGCCTTAGGGCCGCAACATACCACTTGGCATTCCTTAAACACTGGGACTGAGGGGGAGGGGGGCCCACCACACTTGATCGAACACAACTACCGGCTGTCAGACGGACAAAAAAAAAATGTTCCATGCAACAGAAATCGTCCAGATCACCGCCGGACCTCATTGCAGTAAATGGGGATCCAGCAAGCTGCTCTGTGCTGGAACAGCCTGCCGGATCTCCGAAGGGAGATGTGAACAAAGCCATAGTATATCACCCCCTTGAACTTTTTGGGGGAGATTTATCAAAATTAGTGTAAAGGAAAACTGGCTTAGTTGCCTCTAGCAACCAGACTCCACCTTTCATTTTTCAGAGCTCCTTTAAAATTGAAAGGTGAAATCTCATTGGTTGCTAGGGGCAACTAAGCCAGTTTGCCTTTACACTAGTTTTTTTGAGTGTGCCATGAAATCCTTTGTTTCTTTGTGAGAAATTTAATAAGAGGTGCAGGCCTCTTAATTAAATGTGTTGCATCTTTGCCTGCGTGTGAGAATATCAAATCCAGAAGCCGGCGTAGACTTGCACTATAATCCATGTCAGTTTCTGGTGTAAATTATAGTGAATCTGTCAGGCCACGTCCCTCCCACTAAACCATGGCCACTTTTCGGAAAAGAGTTGCTAAATGGGTAAAGGTCACAAATTTCTGAATCTCTCCCCACTATAAACACATAGGGGAAGAGGTGTTATTAAAACTGGCTGAGTTGCCCATAGCAACCAATCAGATTCCACCTTTCATTTTCCAAAGGACCTCTGGAAAATGAAAAGTGGAATCTGATTGGTTGCTATGGGCAACTCAGCCAGTTCTACTTCACACCAGTTTTGATATTCTCTTCTATATAGCTTGGCTGAGCCGAGTGTACGGAGAAATCAGCTTTTGGCCAAACAAGCATTCATCTATCAGTTATTGAGGTTATGGCACCTATACTGTAATATACTGTATGCAGATAATGTCTCCATGCAGGGGAAATATTACTGTCATTTACTAAACACAAAATAAGTACAAATCATAAAACCACAAAGTATGCAAAAATATTGCCGATATATGATAAATTGCAGAATGCACGCAGACATATAAATTACATGCGTATATGAGCACTTACCTTCCATTCTGGTGTTATGTTCTGTAGGTGGTACCATTATAGTAGCAGGGACCATTATAACACTGCTCCTCTCCAAGACAGCAATGGAAGTAGAACTCAAGATCTGTAGCGGTACATCTCAAGCAACCATGAAATTTGGGGAGGGGGTGCGCTGACCTTCCTGCACTTCTCCTGATTAGTGCCTGGGTCTATAGAAGCTGCAGTTGAGGACAAACCCTCCCCCCTTCCCTCTGACTAGACCCGACTGCTGGAGCAACTCCTGCTATGTGCAATGCGAGGAGGGCGTCTCATTTATTTGAGGCCACTTTCACACATCAGTGATTCACGTGCGTCTGCTCTCCATGATCTCCATGGACCGCTCACATATCCATTGCCTTCAGTGTGTGTATTCGTGGTGACACATCAGAAGCATGTCCTATTTTGTCTGTGGTTACAGATCCCTCACATATTATAGTCTATGGGTGTTATTTACGCAGGCCATAAATTAGGCACACCACCAGTCCGTGTGCACCTGAAGTAAAAACTACTCCTCTTGACTGGAGTAGTTTTCATTCTGCTTATATGCCTGGCAAAGGTAGAGAATGTGTCAGGCCTAATGTTCTTGTCCTCTCTGCTCCCAAGCATGGTATAAATATGCCCATCTGACAAAATTATTTTGCACAGGCATTCAAAAAGCCACAAAACGGGGTCTTGCAACTTTTTTACTCCAAAAAACTGGCATAGTGCCTGTTGTAATTGACCCCCAGTGGGTCTATGAAAACCTTGGACACAACACAGATGCCATCCTCGTTTTGGTGCATGGTTTTTAATGATCGTAGCTAGAAGATGCTTTACATGGGGGGATAATTTACTAAAATTCATAGGCCAGTTTTGACATAAAAAACAAATTGCAAGACCTCTATACCTTTGAGAATATTTTGTTGCATGGGTGTTTTTATGCTGTCCTCGCCACTTGGGAATGGCTGGGGCTGGAACATTGGCCCTGGCAAATTTACTAACATTTACGCCTGAAGACGGAACACCTCAAATCAGACCCCCATCAGACCTCAAATAAGCTGCTCAGATCAGGCCCCAATATCGCATCTCCACATCAGACCTCAGATCAGACTCCAATATCAGACCCCGATACCAGATCCTCAGATCAGATCAGATCCTCGAATCAAACCTCAGAATAGACTCCATATCAGATACCTCCCAACCGCCCCGGATCCAGCGGGACAGTCCCAGATTGCAGTGGCTGTCCCGCTGTCCCAGTACGGGGGAGGTATGTCCCAGTCTGTGGCAGCTGTTTCTGCGTCCATAGAACGCAGAGACAGTTGCCTGTTGCAAGAAGAAGCAGACAGCCGGAATCGGCTTCTTCCATTCTCCCCCTGTACCCCCCTGCAGCTCTCTCCGTACCTTCTGCCTCATGTCTGTGCGGGGGGCGGGGCGGGACCGGCCGTCAGTCTGCATGGGCTCCGCCCCCTCTAGACAAGAGCAGAAGAACTCCTGCTGGTGATTCTTCTGCTAGGATAAAGGTAAGTATAAGGTTTTTATTTTTTGTAACTTTCTGTCAGGGGACATCACTGTGTTTATTATCCCTGTACTGTGACATCACTGTGTTTATTATCTCTGTACTGTGACATCACTGTGTTTATTATCCCTGTACTGTGACATCACTGTGTTTATTATCCCTGTACTGTGACATCACTGTGTTTATTATCTCTGTACTGTGACATCACTGTGTTTATTCTCCTGTACTGTGACATCACTGTGTTTATTATCCCTGTACTATGACATCACTGTGTTTATTCTCCTGTACTGTGACATCACTGTGTTTATTATCCCTGTACTGTGACATCACTGTATTTATTATCCCTATACTGTGACATCACTGTGTTTATTATCTCTGTACTGTGACATCACAGTGTTTATTATCCCTGTACTGTGACATCACTGTGTTTATTATCCCTGTACGGTGACATCACTGTGTTTATTATCCCTGTACTGTGACATCACTGTGTTTATTATCCCTGTACTGTGACATCACTGTGTTTATTATCCCTGTACTGTGACATCGCTGTGTTTATTATCCCTGTACGGTGACATCACTGTGTTTATTATCCCTGTACGGTGACATCACTGTGTTTATTATCCCTGTACTGTGACATCACTGTGTTTATTATCCCTGTACTGTGACATCACTGTGTTTATTATCCCTGTACGCTGACATCGCTGTGTTTATTATACCTGTACTGTGACATCGCTGTGTTTATTATCCCTGTACTATGACATCCCTGTGTTTATTATCCCTATACAGTGATATCACTGTGTTTATTATCCCTGTACGCTGACATCACTGTGTTTATTATCCCTGTACTGTGACATCCCTGTGTTTATTATCCTTGTACGGTGACATCACTGTGTTTATTATCCCTGTACGGTGATATCACTGTGTTTATTATCCCTGTACGCTGACATCACAGTGTTTATTATCCCTGTACTGTGACATCACTGTGTTTATTATCTCTGTAATGTGACATCCCTGTGTTTATTATCCTTGTACGGTGACATCACTGTGTTTATTATCCCTGTACGGTGACATCACTGTGTTTATTATCCCTGTACGGTTACATCACTGTGTTTATTATCCCTGTACTGTGACATCGCTGTGTTTATTATCTCTGTAATGTGACATCGCTGTGTTTATTATCCCTGTACGGTGACATCGCTGTGTTTATTATCCCTGGACGGTGACATCACTGTGTTTATTATCCCTTTACTGTGACATCACTGTGTTTATTATCCCTTTACTGTGACATCACTGTGTTTATTATCTCTGTACTGTGACATCACTGTGTTTATTATCCCTGTACTGTGACATCACTGTGTTTATTATCCCTGTACACTGACATCACAGTGTTTATTATCCCTGTACTGTGACATCACTGTGTTTATTATCCCTGTACGGTGACATCACTGTGTTTATTATCTTTATTATCCCTGTACTGTGACATCACTGTGTTTATTATCCCTGTACTCTGACATCACTGTGTTTATTATCCCTGTACGGTGACATCACTGTGTTTATTATCCCTATACTGTGACATCACTGTGTTTATTATCCTGTACTGTGACATCACTGTGTTTATTATGCCTGTACTGTGACATCACTGTGTTTATTATCCCTATACTGTGACATCACTGTGTTTATTATCCCCGTGCAGTAAGGGGACTGGGTGAGATTAGCTTATAGTGGGTGGAGTTAGGGGCGTGGGCTAGTGCTGAAAAAATTTGCGGACAATGTGTCCCTCTTTGTCTCTTTGCAAAGTTGGGAGGTATGCAGATCCTCAGATCAGACTCCAATATCAAACCTCAGATCAGACTCCAATATCAGACCCCCATATCAGATACTCAGATATAAAATAAGTAAATGAACCTACCTCTCCTGCTCTGCTGCTACTCTGCAGGTCCCGCGTCTTCTCCTGCAGTCATGTTCTGTGGTGTGCTCTGAGCCCGCACTGCACTGTGACTTGACTGCATACCCTGTGGGCCCCCTGGCTTATGGTCCCGATCTCAGTTATGACAGCTGCGACACTACGCTACTGATTCATACCGGGATTGCAGCAGGTCTTCTGCTGCTTTTAACCTTTACATAGCAACGCTTGAAAGATGTGGGTTAAACCTGACATGTTGCCAATTGCAAAACTCAAGTGGGTTGACCAGGATATTGCTACACAAATTTTCTGCACATTATCGTCCTTTTACACAAACCGATGTATTACGCAATTATCAGGAACAAACTAAGCGTTCCCAATGATTGCCTGTCAGGTTTACATGCTGCAATCACCTCTACTTTATGGGTACAAGCGAAAATGAAATGAACACAGGGGAGTCACTTTCTTCGCATGCCTTGGGGGGGGGACAAAGACCAGTGTAACAAGCCAGTCTTTGATAAATGACCCCCAACGTCTGTACACACATAGATTTCATATCGGACAATGTCTACTGTACATGTCCAAGAATAGATTTATCTTTTACAACATCAAGAGTGATCCGAATGCTTGCGCAAGTCAATTACTTTGTCATTTTTTGGCCGGTGACCTGGTACACAGCAGCTCGATACCAGTGAGAGGTGAATTAATCAGCAGATGATGAGCGCTCCTCTGTCTGACACTGGAAGCGTATGATCCAGTTACATTCATTTACCATGCCGATACTTTGATCTGCTGGACATGAAGTTATGGATTCAGCTCTCTCTATGACTTTATTATATATTACCGACCTGTGGAGACCATGACCAGAAACCTGACTGTGACACCTACTGTGTGCTCTCAGCGTCAGCTATCGTGCCACGCGTTTTGTACGTTCAGCTTGGCTATATGTATATGCTTTGTAAAGGGTTTGTAAAGGTCTCATAAAATAAAATTAAAGGGGTCCTCCTACTTCACGTAAATAAAGGTCTATTGTAAAACTAAATAGAGTCTATTGTAAATCTAAAAAGAAAAGATACTTAGAGTTCATGCACACAACCGTTGCCCGGACATGCCTGTATTGCGGCCAACAAACAGCGGGTCTGCAATATGCGACCACCGGCTGTGTGCTCAAACATCAATCTGGAAGGTATGGTGTGGAACGGAGGCACGGAAGTACTACGGAGTCCTTCCGTGGGGTTTCTCTCCGTGCCTCCGCACCGCAAAAAACATGTTCTAATTTTTTGCAGTGCAGACGGATCACACACCCATTCAAGTTGAATAGGCCTGGACCCATCTGCCGAATGCAAATTGAGGTCCCCAATCATGGAACGGCCGTGTGCACGAGGCCACATTTTTGTGGTGTCAGGAATCGGCTGGAATTTTTGGCACATATGGTAGAACAAGTAGTAGTACAAGTTTTGCCCTTGGCTTTTTCTTCATGGAGCAGCTGGTTAGGAAATTGGCCAATCCAGTGGCACCACATTATAGAGGAAGACTATAGGGACCATTAGGGGGCGGCACTATGGGGGGATCTACTGGGGACACTATGGGGACATTGTGGCGGTATAGAACACAGAAGAGGGCATTTTTTGTACTCGCACACATTATAAGGGGGTATTTTTTGAACAGGTGCACATTATAAGTAGAAGGCACAATGGGGGCATTATTAATATTGGGGGCACTTAACACTAACTGCACTCTAATAGATAATTATTACTATTGGTGGGGGCAGGGGCATAACTACCATAGTGGCAGACCATTCGACCATGCGGGCCCAGGGCAGGAGGGGGCCCAGTCTTATTTGGGATTATCTCCTCAGTGTCAGTGTAAAGCCTCATTCACACGTCTGTGTCCATGCTCAAATCCATGAGCAGGTGGCCAGTGATGCATCCGTGAAGCTGTCCGTGAAGGATCCGTGTTGGGTCTGTGTGTCCGTTTTTTGCTGTCTGTGTTGTGTCTGTGTTTCACTGACACTGAACAGCTTAAAGAGGCTCTGTCACTAGGTTGTAACCTATGTATTTAAATACATAGGTTACAAGTCCTAGTGACAACTTTTAAAATCATACCTTTCATGCAGAGTTCTGCGCAGCGGTCGCGTAGAAATCTAAACTTTAAAACATATGCAAATGAGCCATCGGAGCACCTTCTTCTGGAGCACCGCTCCTTCACCGCCCCCCGGGCCCGAGGCACGTCTCCTGTCTCTAAGCACGCCCCCTCCTGTACTTGATAGACAGCGCTAGACTGGTAAGTCTAGCGCTGAACTCTCGCGCATGTGCCAGGAAAATTTTAGGGGCTAGCGAAGTGACGGCGCGTGCGCAGAAGAGAAGACAGCGCTTGCAGTGTAGACACTGCAAGCGCTACTGCGCAAGCGCCGGGAAAATTTTAGGGCGCATGCGCGAGAGTTCTATCAAGTACAGGAGGGGGCGTGCTTAGAGACAGGGGACGTGCCTCGGGCCCGGGGGGAAGGCGGTGAAGAAGCGGTGCTCCAGAGGAAAGAGGCCGCCCCCGGTGCTCCGATGGCTCATTTGCATATGTTTTAAAGTTTAGATTTCTACGCGACCGCTGCGCAGAACTCTGCATGAAAGGTATGATTTTAAAAGTTGTCACTAGGACTTGTAACCTATGTATTTAAATACATAGGTTACAACCTAGTGACAGAGCCTCTTTAAAAATAATTTTCAATCTGTGAAACACGGATGCAACACGGGTGACATCCGTGAGGGAACCGTGGGTTTCACTGACTCATTGATTATAATAGGAGTGAGGGATCCAAGAATACAGATCAAGATAGAGATAGACATGCATCCGTGCTAAAAAAAAACAAAACCACAGACCGTGATGAAACACTGATGTCTGAACACACACATTCAAATGTATGGGGACATGTGCTGGAGAACACGTACAGCACAAGTCCGTGAAACACTGACATGTGAATGAGGCTTAATACAACAGATTCCAGGACTCTCAGGGATACATAGCATTATTATCACTGTCAGAGGAGTGGAGTGGATTTTACCTTTTTGAATGCCAAGGGTGCAATCTGCCATATTTCCACAGCATTTCTACTTCCGGACTCTGTGGGACACATTTACCAGACAGTCCTTGAAGAACTGTCCTTGTTGCCCACAGCAACCAATTACCATGCTGCTTTAATTTTACCATAGCACTTTCAGACTTGAACTTTGAACTCTTACTGGTTGCTATGGACAATGAAGTCAGCTTTTCTTTTAATCTAATTTCTTTTCATTTGGTGCCATAGATATGAAAAATAAACAGCAAAAGTCTCAACATACATAGGAGTGTCTACCTCTCCACACCTGTTTTGGTACCTGCTGGGGTTGCCACATTTCCCAACGAAAAATACCGTCCAAGTTTAGCCACACCCCAAAGGGGGTGTAGTTGTGGCGACGTGGCTTAACACAGGTGTTAAGTTGCTATGTCATAATGTGGCTTCCAGTAATAGTAATGCTTCCATTAGTGCCACCCATTAATAGTATTGCCACCATTAGTGCCCCCATTAATATTAATGCCTCCATTAGTGCCCCCCAAAATTGATAATGCTTCCATTAGTGCTCCCAGTAATATTAAAGCCCCTATTAGTACCCCCCATTACTAGTATTGCATGGATGGATGGTGTGCAATTAGTATATTATTAAGAGCTTGCAGCACTCGTCCAAGCACTAGCCCCTTAATACAGCTGATTGGCGGGGTGTCCAACTGATGTGATATGGGGATGTCCCACAAAAAACCCTGTACAGTTTTCAAAGAAGTGCCTAGATGTGAATACTTTTGTAATTGCATGTATTTAAAACGTTATTATTGCTACAGAGCTAGGAATTGAAATCTCTCTGTATAGCGCCACCTGCTGTTTGCTCTTTGTCTAATTCCTCTGTCCTGCTCACAGATGGAAGCAGATGCTCAGTTCCATCCTTCAACCACCACCAGCTGCAGCAGAAGGGACACGGCTCCCTGTTAAAGGACACACCCCATAAGCTGCCAGCTTGAACTAAATCTAGCAGAGCAATGACTGGGGAGAGCTTTGTTAGAAAGAGGTTGTCAGGTACTATATGATGTCTAATCTCATTTTTTACATTTTCCTAGACTTTGTTTTACTGATGACTTATCCTCTGGATATGTGATCAGTATCTGATCAGTGGGGGTCCGACACAGTTGTTTGAAAAGCCAACAGTGCTCACTGTGAGCGCCGCGGCCTTCTCTTAGCTTTTGCTAGGCCAAGTGATGACCCCTTCATCAGTCACATGACCTAGGTGCGGCTCAGCCCCATAGAAGTGAAAGGGGCGGAGCGTGTTACCAAGCACAGCCGCTATACAGCACAAGCGCTATGCCTCTGTGAGCGCGTCTGCCTCCTCTCAGCTCACCAAGCACAGCGCTGTCCATTGTATAGCGGCTGTGCTTGGTATTGCAGCTCAGCCCCATTCACCGGAATAGGGCAGAGCTGCTCCTAGGCCACATGACACATGAACGTGTCATTACTCAGCCTAGAAAAAGCACACAGTGAGCACCGTTGCCTTCTCAAACAGCTGATTGGTGAGGGTCCCAGGTGTCGGACCCTCACTGACCAGAGGATAGGTCATCAGTAAAAAAAATCTTGGAAAACCCCTTTAAGTGATACAGTTTCTTGGAAGAACTTCTACCATCTTTTACTATGAGAGATGGGATCTTGTCAAGCTAAAGAGACTCCAACAGGTTAATCAAACGGCTGACATAATTACTCGTTTGTTTTATTTGATGTGTTGCTCTAAACCATGTCTCTTGAGTTGTCATAACAGCAGCGTGACATGCTCCATCTTCAGGCTTTTCCAGGCAGCGTTCCTACCAGGCCCAGCCATCACATATTTGTTTATACTGTAAAATGTGCTCGGGAGCCATGACGGCTAATGAAGAGTCCTCGTAAATAAAGCACAGATTCATATTGTGTAATTAACATACAAGTCATTGAAACTCTGCGCTTAAAGTTACACTGCACTTCCCCAGTGATACAGAAACTTTTCGCATGTCACCCAGAGCTGCAATCACTCTAATATTCTGCTACCATTAGTAGTCATTACACCTCCCCAACCATCCTGGATCCAGTGGCATTTCAGATGCCATCCCAGTAGGGCAATGGTATGTCCACAATTCAATTGTATCTGCGTCCTGAGGATGTAGGAGAGTTAACACTCAAACTCAACTCAAATTTCTTAAAGGAAATGTGTCACCAAAAATTTTTTCCGCCAGTTAAAACCAAATAGTAATACATCTCCTTTTTTCTAATGTTTTTATTTTCTGATTGTAGATTTTTTAATTCTATTTTCCGAACATCATCATGGGGCCGGCCATCTTGCCTGAGCTGTTCTTAACAGCATTTACACAGCATTAAAAAAGATTGCTTTACGGCAGCCCCATGGCCCATAGACACAAAGGTCAGGAGGACACCCTATTGACTTACATGGGAAAGTTTTCTAGGCATGCTGTGTGACCTGTGCAGAGGTCAGGAGGGAGTAGATAAGCTGTGATATCACCTATTGTGAATGGAGGATCCTGTCTTATCTATACACAGAGGTTGTATCATTACAGGCAGGATTGGGATGACAGATAAGCAGATAACTGTAGTAAAGTGATCTGTGCAAACCAAGAAGTGGCACCAATTATTAGACATAGTGGCCGTTGTGAAAACTGCAAGATTTTTGGTTTTAGTTTAAGTATAAAAGGGACATGGAAAATTAACATCATCAAAAATTATTTAAAAATAGGTTAACCATAAAAAATGATTTAACAAAAGCTATTGAAAAGCTATTGAAGGTGTTAGCTTACAGAACTAGTTTAGTTAATGCATCTAGTTAAATGTGTGTTCACTAGGGATGTGTGAACCCGAACTGCAAAGTCAGACAGAAGGCTAAATAAAATGGCCATTGAAGGTTTAAAAATAATTTTAAAAAAACCTCACCTCATCCACTTGATTGCCCAGCCGGTGTTCTCTTCTTCCTTCTTTCTGCAACACCTGCAATTACGTCACCGTGCTTACCATGTTAACCATGTTATAACGGAAAATAATAAAGTGAAGTTCGGGTCCCTATTAACTTTAATGGGGGCAGGGTTCGGAGGGAAGTTCAGGTCAAGTTCGGGTCCCAAACCCGAACTTTGACCTGAAGTTCAGCCGAACCCGATGAACTCAAACTTCCACGGGTTCGCACATCTCTAGTGTTTACTGTGCTACATCTGTAGATACAGTTGAATACAATGGTAAAGCGGGGGCTTTCAGCACCCTGCTTTACATTACACCAGCCTGTGCTCTCCACAGCAGGAGCGAGGAGGTGACGTCATCGTGCCTGCTAGGCAGGTGAGAGCACAAGCCAAGGGTTGATGTGCTTCCTTCATTGGAGGAACGGGGCTAGGTGAGTATTACTTTTTCATTTTATTAAAACTACAAGGGCTTCACTATTGTGAAGGGAGCACTAAGAGAGCAACATTATAGTAAGAGACACTAGGGGAGCAGGCAACGCTTGCTATCACGCTTAACCCCATTGAAGTTCACAGAGATGAGCGCAATACCAAGCACAGACGCTATACAATGTACAGTTCTGTGCTTGGCAAGGTCACTCACAGGAGCGTCAGTGCCTTCTGAAACAGCCTATTGGCAGGGCTCCTTGACATCCTGAGGATAGGTCACCAGTAGTGTTGAGCAACGTGATGATGTCATCTCGGGCCCCGCGAGATTTCGCATTATATCTTCAAGCAAGATAATGGCAGCTACCCGTCGCGAGCAAATGGAGGAGGTAAGTATCATATATATGATATATTTTTTTTTACATTTTACACTGTGTCATGTAAATCAGATGCCACGATCATGAACGCGGGATCTGAGAGGTGCAGAGCAATTTTTTTTGTAAAATTCTATATGACTTACTTACTGGGCCCTGCTATATGTTTCTAAACTAGATTTCCACGAATTCTATCCTATAAGGTGCGTCCTTCTGTAATGTCCACCACAGGCTCATCTACTTCTACCGCACGAAATGTTGTCTTTTTAGGGTCACGGGTTTGAAGATTCCATTCTTGAAGGCTGACAATTAATTCTCGGTGTGAAGGGGAATAGATTTCACGCAGAAATGCCATAATTCTTTATCGTACATAATTAAAGCAGAAATATTACTTCAATAGCATCAGTCTGCTCATTTGGTACGGCGCTGATGAATTGGAATTTTATGCACGTACTGCGTCTGATTGATGACTCAAATCTGCTTAGTAAAAATGTTAAAAATGATTTAACATGTTTGGTACCAGAGGTTTGTTAAATCTGCCCTCTAGAGCCAAAGAGTGGAGTCATCTCTCGCAAACAGCTGGATATAAGAATGAGCAATCCATTCTCTACGCTTTGTACTGCCTAAGGTCATACATATGGAAATTACCCAAAATTAGTAGTTGTGCCCCGATAATTCAACCATATCTAATCCAGTAGAACATTTGGTGAGCAAAGTTTAATGGGCTTGCCAAGAATTAGGAAAAGGGGTCTACTTTGAAAAAGCGCCTCTATTGTATGTGGACTGTGTCTGGTATTGCAGTTCATCCTCTCTCAAGTGAATGGGAGACTGAGAGTAGTGATGTTGCTGGAAAAAAAGCAACTTTTTTTTGTCCAATTCCAGACAATCCCTTGAAATTGACTTTTTTATAGGGACTTTGGGTGATGGTCCTTTAGAGAGATGTTATTCAGCTTGAAGGGGTTGTTTTACCTTAGAGGGGTTGTTCTACCTTAGACATTGGTGGCATATCTCTAGGATATACCACCAATGTCAGATGGGAGTGAGTCCCACCTCTGAGACCCACTCCCATCTCCAGAACAGGACTCTCGAAGTGAGCAGAGGGTAGCTACTCATGCACGCCACCATTCATTCATTTCTATTCAGCAATTTCCAGCAGTCCCATAGAGGTGAATGGAGCGCTGGCCAAGCTTGAGTGCTGTCCTCTTCATTCTTTTCTATGAATGCATTCTCTGCTATTTTCAGAACGCCCATAGAAATGAATGGACAGCATGTCACGCATGCATGGTACACTGTCCTTCACTTTCTGGTGCTCGCTCTGGAGATAGGTGTTGGTCCCAGAGGTGGAACCCACACATATCTGACATTGATGGCCTGTTCTAAAGATATGCCACCAATGTCTGAGATTATAAAACCCCTTTAAGATGTCTATATACCTTCAATAGCTACAAATGCTCGTTTGGCCATCTCCCCCATACACATACATTCAGTATGGCCGGGCATGTGTTTTCAATGGGGAAAGAGGAGAAGGCCACTGCTAAACATCTCTAGCCTCCACTTATCTCCCAAAAGAACAGAATATAACCCAAATTCTTCTCTCCCCTGACATTGTATTCGGGGGAGAGTCATGAGCTCCCAATAAAAATTAGATTGTTGGCCAGTCCTGGTCAAAATGGCAGGTTTGGTTGACAGTACAGCAATGTATGTGGGGAGTCATCAGACCACTCCTTGTTAATGTGGCGAATAAGCCACTGTACCTCTGATAGTGGCTCTGAAGACCTCTGGAAGTGGCTTATCCAACAAAGGAACCAAACATGCCTGACATCTACCACTGGGGAAATTTTCGGTGGCCCCATAAACATTAAATGGTGGGCCAATTCCACCAGATCCAGCGGTGTCGAACAGTTTCTGTCTACTGGCCAGGGTTGTATTGGCCATAGACCTTACAGGGAAATTTCCTGGTGGGCTGATGCCCAGGGGGCTACAGTACCTGGGTCCTTCTCACAGCCAGCCAGTGGAAGTTTTTGGGGATGTATTTTGTGCTTCTGGCAGTATTTTCTGATGGACTGTGATATTTGGCTCTGTTGGGTGGTATAATGTGCCACAATATGGTATTGCTGGCCCTGCCTTCCATCAATTTGGACTCAACTACAAAACGGGGCCACTTTTAGTATTTTTTCCAGGGCCAATTCCCAATCTACCCCTGCCACTGGCTATTAGGAGACAGTGGAGCACTTGAAGAGGAAGCCTACAAAAATTTACAGCTGCTTTCACTCTAAAAAAGGATCCCATTTGGAAAAAGTTTGGCCACTTTTTATCTTCTTATTATGGTCGTATTCTAAATACCTGAACCCTTCGGCCAGCCTGAGACTTCACACGGTCTTGGAAACCAGATAACTAGAAATAGCATTACCAATAATTATGGAAGCCCAAAAAGAAGCAATGGCCGGCAACATTATGCCCCGCAATGGTCTGGGGAGCCTTATTTTGGATTAATTGGCCAACTTTACTGTATATGAAAATGCAGCCATAAAACAGCAGAAAATTGACATATTAATTTAGCAGGGACCTAAAGGCCATTTCTTTCTATAAGACAGTTTTAATTTTGGAGCGTTTGACATATTGCTTATTTGAAGCTTTGCCTTGTAACGTATTGGCTAGAGAACTAGTGGAGAACTCTTTGTATTCCTGTGGACACTGAGGCTATTACTGCCCTTCGAGATTTAAGCAATTCCTGATTATAATTGAAAATATTTGAGTGTTTCTGTAGAGTCGGAGAACGGGTTTATTTTCTTCGTGGATCTCTTTATTTCCTTGATGCGTAGCCCTCCCTGCTCGAAAATGGGGGGAAAAAAGCATTGACGTTGCATTTGGGATGTTCAAACCTAATTATATTTCTCAAAGTTTTATAACTCAAGTGACAGATGTGGAAAAAGCAATTACCCCTCTGTTGTCATTTAGAATAAGACAATATGCAAACATGTAATTCACACGGAGGCAGAGGGTGAGGGAGCCCAGATATCATTATGGTTTGTTTAAGTATGAAGAGCCAGCTTACAATGTATTAGAAAAAAAATGTACTTGTATTATTGCCTTTAATTTAATAGCAAGTGCACAATCCGCGGATCTTCTTTGTAGGAATTTACACACAATGCCAAATTTGAATGGAGTACAAGAATTAACAATGCCATATAATTACAGCAGCCTGTCTATACATAAAGTAGAAAACAAAAATCATTAATCACAGGAGATGAAGGCCTCCTGTAATACACCACCGTGATGTGGTTTCCATAGACTACTATCAAGCTCCGTAGGATTCCATATAAAAAAGAATGTTGTGGTCTGAGGCTTCTGTTGGAGGTGCTGTCATCTTTAATGGCAAGAAGAGCGTCAAATGAGACAATAGTCACCTCCTCAATCTGTCATACAACATATCCAATATTATAATCATGGCTTCTGTTATAAACTCAACTATTGTACACATAGCCTAAGTGTAAGGTGAAGAGCCTTTGAGCTTGAAAAGTGATATGAAGCCCCTTCTGGAGTTAGGGAGATGCAGAAACTATATATTTACCAATAATTAATCCTTCTGGTCTCCTGCAACCAAAGTCTAGTGTGGCCTGAGGTGGGGCTTTCACCTTGTCTCCAAACCAGGGCTTTGGAGTCATAGCGTGGGTCAGAGCCAGCTTTGGGTACAGTCAGGGATGGACTGGGAACTTAAAGTGGCCCTGGAAAAAATACTAAAAGTGGCCCCTATAGGATCCAAATTGATTGAAGGCAGGGCCAGAAATACCATATTGTGGCACATTATACCACCCCAACTGAGCCAAATACCGCAGTCCATCACAAAATACTGCCAGCAGCACAAAATACATCCCCAAAAACATTCACTAGCCAGCCATTAGGAGGGCCTAGGTGACCCCCTGGGCATTGGCCCACTAGGAAATTTCCCTGTAAGGTCTATGGCCAATCCACCCCTGAATACAGTTGAAATTGGTGGAAACATGCCAACTCCAGCTTCAAAATAAACTGAGCTTAGGGTTTTCTAGTGTCTAGTAACCACTGAAGATGTGATCTCTTGTCTGACTACTTGTGTACCGTACCTTACTTGTCAACTGATTCTGCTCCTTGCCGCCTTCCCCAGCCTCGGATTTCTTATCTGGAATACGCACATACTCATACTGCCCTGACCTTGGACTGTTTTCAGACCACACCTTGCTTGATCCGTGTCAAGTATCCGTGTTGTGCTTCAGTTATTCTTGCTTCTTGCCTGTGTCATCACTGCATTATCCTCTACCTGCCTGCCTGTATATTCTCTACAGTTTACCTGCCCCAACCTTGTGCCCAACTACCTCTAGTTTTCAATGTCAAGTTCTGTTTACTTAGTTTATCTGTATTGTCTATGCTCCTGCCCAGTATCCAGCCTGTTTGCCTTGCCTGAGTATGCTCGCCACCCTGCCTGCAAGCTTCTACCTGTATCTTTATGTTTCTGTAGAACTCCCAAGTAACCAAAAACCTAAGTGACTGTTCACACATACCTGCGATTGTGTACCTTTTCTGCATCCTGAGCTCCCAGTGCTTGCACTGGAGTCCCTGACTCTAGTGGCTCAGCTGCCAACCACACTGGGACTATTCAAAGAGGTAGTGGTCTGGTTGCTTCCCCTCAGCAAAGTCCAGATCCCTGTACAAAGGGTTAAAGGGTGAATACCCTCATCATTGTACCCATTGGATGCCGTATTCATACATGAATGTGGCATATAATAGAATAGAAATAACAGAGTAAAATTAATAAAAAAATAATAATAATATGTACCTCATCCATTTGCTCGTGACAGGCCATATGCCAATATCTTGCTTGAAGGTCTGGTGCCAAATTTCCAGAGGCCCAGGATGACGTCATCCAATATGTGGTGACGTATAACGTCATCACGCCGGCCAATGTGATGACGTTATACGTCACCACATATTGGATTTCGGCCGGGAGCTTCAAGCAAGATGGCGGCAGCCAGCCCATTGCGAGCAAATAGATCAGGTAAGTATTATTTTTTTTTGTTTTTAACACGATTTTATTTTTAAATTGCTTCACTACCATGAAGCACAAGAAAATTCAGCCTATCTTACATTTAGAAGAGGTGGATCTGCCGAAGTTAGGTAGAGGCCGGCAGATCCACCTCCAGCTATAGGGGATTGTAAGATCGGCATCTAAAACTAATAAATCACACCCTAGATGTCTAAGAGACCCCCCTGAGGATATAGGTATGTATCTCATTATCAAGGAGTAATAGGTCGTTTGTGAAATTAAAAAAAGTATAAAAAAAACCTCATAGTAAGGGCTCATGCCCACGAACGTGTGGCAGCTGGGCCCATGCTGCAGACCGCAATTTGTGGTCTGCAATGCACGGGCACCGACTGTGGGGCAGGAATAGGGTCCTCGATCCACATCCGACGGTCCACACCGCAAAAAAGTGGTGCATGCACTACATTTTTGCAGTGCGGAGGCATGGACAGAAACACCACGGAAGCACTCCGCAGTGCTTCTGTGGGGTTCGGATCTATGCCTCCGTTCCACACCGCATCTTCGGGATTGTGGACCCTTTCAAGTGAAGGGGTCCACGATCCGTGGTGCACACGACCGGTGCCCGTGTTGTCACAGTGAGCCAGTGACATGCCCCATCCTTGCTGTGCTGACGGTCTTCTGTGTTCAGCTCCGAACGGGAAAGCAGCAGGCATCCTTGTATGCCTAGCGACCCAGGGGAGGGGAGGACCCGGCGATGCACGCTTCACAAGCACGGGCAGCATCCTCTCCCTGGACAACAAGCAGCAGGCGAGCTGAGCGCCGACGTCCATGAGGTGTATTGAGGTTTCTGATTTGGGTCAAGTGACCCATCTGCTGGGCCTATTTAAACAGGCAGCCTGCTGGCCACAGGTTGCCTGTTATTGGTCTTATTTCCAGTGCTTGCGGTTTGTGATCTTCTGTGACTATTGTGCTTGTATTTTTGACTACGTCCCCGTCTCATCCCTTTGTACTTCGCTACCTGTCGGTTTTGACCTCGGATTGTTCATTTAACTTTGTTCCCACTCGCTCCCTTGGCTTTTGACATGACTTCCTGGTTTGACCTTGGCTTGGTGACTTCCCGATATTATGTATGTGTCTTCTGTCATTTGTTTATTGTGTTCTCCTTGTTGCTCCCCTCTCTGTACGCCGCAGCACATACCTAGGCTAGGGACCGTTGACTAGTTGTACTCCGTTGCCTAGGACGGGCTGTGCAAGTAGGCAGGGTCAGAGGTGGGGTTAAGCTCAGGGCCGCTTACAACGGCAATGACCATGTGCATGAGCCCTTAAACAAGATCTGCTGAAGTGGTGGAGACTTCTGAGCCTTGTTATGACTGGGCCCATCTCAGGATCCTGCCCGATAGCCGACAGGAGTCAGCGAGGGGCTAAGTGTAGAGAAATGAGCCCTGGGAGCCGTATTGTTTTTTTTTATTCTGCAAACCTTTTTGGTATTCTAAAAAGGTAATGAAATCAGTATGCAGAGATCTGATTTATAGTCTGCATGCGTGGTATGGCTTGGTACAGTATATATGCCTAATTTTTATTCCATTTTTGTGCTTTTTTGTTATTTGTTTGAACTTTTTTGCTTTTCATTTAGTAATTTAAAAAAATATAATCAAAAGTAAAAATTTTAGAGTTTTCTGAAAAAATGTCAGCACGTTTTTATTTTCTACCTAAGATGGGCAAACTTGGCGTGAGCACCCTTTGTAATAAACTATAAAGGATTGTCCTAAACGTGAATGTGTTGTCGGCAACGCAATGAACAGAGCTGGAGCTCTCTACAACTAAATTAGAAAACTGACAACGATGTTTCATTGAGTTGGATCTGCATACTGATTGCCAAGTCTGAATGCCCCGATTAATACTGAGATCACAGAAATGTCCGTGGCATCATGCGAACCATGTCAGCGAAATGTAATTACATTCAATTCCTCGGCTGTCCAGCCCTTCTCACAGTGCCTCCGACCCCCCGGTGACAGGAGATTGCTATCGTCACGAGCCATCGAGCCCCAGAATGGCCAGAAATTCAATTCCTCACTTGGATGCCCCCATGGGTACAGCTCTGCCCCACAAAGAGTGTTCCTTCATTATATTTTAGGGGCTGCTTGCTGCCTGAGCTCCTGTCTTGTCTGCTTAATGGCAGCACTTCTAAGGAACAGGCCTGTCACTCACACACAGCAAACTGTATTACCGGTCTCAGCTCATTTCATTTACAGACAAGAGGGAGGGTTGGGAGCCACGGTGCATGGAACATCTCACACAACATTTCTGCAGAAGCGTCTTCTATCCTCATCCAACGTGTTGCGCACTTTTATGGCACAGGCAATCAATTGCTTTATTTTGTCAGAAGCTTCTAAACTTTGAGCCATGGATCCCAAAATATTCCTTCTGAAGGTTCTACAGCAGGTATAATGTTGTCTTCTCGGAGAACTGAAACACACGCTTCTGGACCACAAGCTACAAATGAACTCCGAAACTGCTTTTTTTGACAATTACTTAGGTAAAAACATGAAAATGAGCAAAAGCACATGAACAGCAAGAAAGTATTATGTTCCAGCAACATAATGTAGGAGAAGGCAGAATGTAAGGGTTACTCCGGGGCACATGAAACCTTACAATACAGCCCAGAGGCATTTATACAGACGTGGGTTTTTGAAAAGCACAGCAGTCAGGCAGAGCGGAGTAATTCACTAATAAGAGGTATAGGCATGGAGCTGGATTTAAACTACAAACTTAGAATATACTGTAGAATTATCTTCTGAAAATACAAGGCATTCACAAATTATATAGCAGCAAATTGTTTATTTCTCACTTTCTCAACAGGGCCACTTTTTGGGTCTTGGCTACCTTAGAGGTATTGAGGACGAAACCTCAGCAGTAACCTGAAGCAGGAAATACAAGAAACACTGTACAATATTGATGGCCCTACTTTCCTTTTTACCCAGGACCTCATGTCTTTCTCAGACTGACCCAATCCCTCAAAAGAGCTCTAAATATAAGCCCTAGAATTTCTCCTTCTTCTGTTCTTAGATAGACCTCATCCAAGTAGTAATAATGTGTTTGTATTTTAGCCTGGCCAGACCATGTGTCTTTAGACTTGTGGGTTCCATATGGACTCTTAACTGCAACCATGTTAAGGTCATCTGTTTGAGGCCTTGTGGATGTGTCTGAGAAAGGTGGAAGTTGAAGACCAGTATGGTCACCATTGTACACTGTTATAGGGTGCTACGTAAATGGCAAAGCTTGCTAGTAATACAGAAATATTACATTTAGGATGGGTGATCTATGGCTGCATAACAAGAGCAGATATGTTCTTCAGGAGTTTGGGAAAGTAATTGAATTGTTAAGATGACCATATTAGCTGTCTCTCAGAAGAAGGTTAAGAAACTGTGAAGACATCACTGAGTAGAACAACAGCCTCATCTATATTTACAGTTACAATTATAGTTATATTTACATTTTTTATTAAACCACCCTGCTGGGCAAGTGGTCAGTGGTTTATAGCAGAGATTTATCCTACAGGGTGGGCCATTTATATGGATACACCTAAATAAAATGGGAATGGTTGGTGATATTAACATCCTGTTTGTGGCACATTAGTATATGGGAGGGGGAAACCTTTTCAAGATGGGTGGTGACCGTGGCGGCCATTTTGAAGTCAGCCATTTTGGATCCAACTTTAGTTTTTTCAATGGGAAGAGGGTCATGTGACACATGAAACTTATTGAGAATTTCACAAGTAAAACAACGGTGTGCTTGGTTTTAACGTTACTTTATTCTTTCATGAGTTATTTACAAGTTTCTGACCACTTGTGTTGGATTGTCAATGCAACCCTCTTCTCCCACTCTTCACACACTGATAGCAACACCGCAGAAGAAATTCTATCACAGGCTTCCAGTATCCATAGTTTCAGGTTCTGCACATCTTGTATCTTCACAGCATAGACAATTGCCTTCAGATGACCCCAAAGATAAAAGTCTAAGGGGGTCAGATCAGGAGACTTTGGGGGCAATTCAACTGGCCCACGACGACCAATCAACTTTCCAGGAAACTGTTCATCTAGGAATGCTCAGACCTGACACCCATAATGTGGTGGTTCACCATCTTGCTGGAAAAACTCAGGGAACGTGCCAGCTTCAAGTGCATAAAGAGGGAAACACATCATCATGTAGCCAGAGGTCGCGCTATGTTTTTTTCAAAAGAGTAAAAATACTCTCTCTGACCATTTTTGAGGAGTATTTTTACCCGAGGAGGAGTACGAAATCTGCGGTAATTAAAATACATAATACGCAGGCCTGCACTTGCTCACATCTGTGTTGGAGGCTGTCATTGAGCCTCTGTTACAGATTTTGTTGAAGACAGACAAAAGCTTGTATGCAGAGTTTTCTGTCTGGTAAAAAAGACAGAATCGCAAATGGAAACTGAACGGATCCCATGTAAGCTGTTGAAGTCTGTTCAGCTTCCTGTGGGGTGACAGAGGGGGGGAGCAGGTCACTAGAGGGGCGACAGGGGAAAGCAGGGTCATAGGGGCGACAGGGGGAGCAGGGTCCATCTAGAGGGGCGACCGGGGGAGCAGGGCACTAGCGGGCGACAGGGGGGAGCAGGGCCACTAGTGGGTGCGACAGGGGGAGCAGGGCCACTAGTGGGGCGACCAGGGGGAGAGGCCACTAGTGGGGCGACACAGGGGGAGCAGGGCTACAGTGGGGCGACGGGGGAGCAGGGCCACTAGACGGGGCGACAGGGGTGAGCAGGGCCACTAGTGGGAGCGACAGGCCGGGAGCAAGGGTCACTAGTGGGCCGACAGGGGATCCAAGGCCAACTAGAGGGGGACAGGGGGAGCAGGGCACTAGAGGGTGACAGGGGGAGCAGACCATGGACAAGAGTGGTGCTATTTCTGGAATAATGAATCAGATCTCTCTTCATTCTCAAGACTGATGGGGCTCCAGCTTCCTGGTCTCTCCACTAGAGATGAGCAAAGTTTTGAAAACTTCAATTCGTCAAGAAATTAGATATGTTACGAATTAATTTGTCACAAATTGCTTTGTTAAAACCCCTTTCAGTCTATCAATCAATGGGACAGTTTTTTAACGGCCGCTTAGACAGAAGGGAACCCATCTAATGGCCATTAAAAATGGTAATACGGCTAAAAAAAATCACTCATCCACTTGCTCACCAGAGGCAGTCCACTCCTCTTTTGATTGGAAAAGACTTGCCTGCTGAAGGACCTGTGCTTAGCACGATCACATCATCGCAAACTCCCAGCATGATCACATGGTGACATCATCACTGAGAGAGCAAGTGGATGAGGCAAGTATTTTTTCCCATTCTTTCTAAGACCACTCAAGCCGCAATATTGGGAAAAATGAATCGTTATCACGAAGTGCAAGGAAATTCTTCTTCATATAAAATCAAATTATACCTAAAATGTGGACCGAATTCCACTTCCGATTCTTTGCTTCGCTTAACACTACCCTCCACCTCATTTTTGTGACCTCTGATGAGAAGTCTAAGTGGGTCCTTACTGCCTTAGGTGCAGTACTGCATGGCAACTGCCAATGCCACTACAAAGCATCTTTGGGGGTTGTGACCCTGGAAAACCTTACTGACATGCTAGCCCCCTTGGCTCTGGGGGTTCCCATTTACTCCCATTTAGGCCAACCAACAGACAGCACCAACACTGACCAGTAAAAGAATCACAAAAGCTTACCTTTCTTATATCTTAGCCAACAGACTGAAAGAAAATAGGTGGATACCCTCTAGGTGCCTGCACACTCTTGTACTTTACAAATGAAACAATGGCAGTGGCAATGTCATGGTGGCGGTCCGTGTCTGCCGCCGCTCAGAGAGGCTCTGCTCACCTGCTCCCCACTCCTGGGTTCTGGCAGCTCGGACTTGCTGGTGTCCCTCTCCTTCTACCCAGTGGGCCCGACTGTCAAAGCAGCTCTGCTCGTCCACTCCAAGCAGGCTACAGCCTGTTTCTTGCTGGCAATGCCTCTCACTGCCCATAGGGTGCATGTGAGCTCCCTCTGGCTCTAAAAATGCCAGCGCTCACACCTAATATTCCTTAATCAATGGCTGGCTACACTGGGGTACTTAATAAGGTACCTGATCAATAAGATTTAGTACGCCAGTTTCCCGAAATGGTGTGCTGTTAGCTTGTTGCTGTTCTGTGTACTAACTTCTGCCTGATTACTGGATTTGCCCCACTGCTTCCTGTCCTGATCTCTGCTTGATCACCGTATTGACACTGAGCTGCCTGCCTAAGTCTCAGACTGTTTATCAGATGGCACAAACTCTGTCTTCTTTGACCTCGACTTGTCCGTCTCTATGGCTTTGCCTCTGTGCTCCATACCAGTGTCTCTTGACCGCCATGGGTCAGCAGTTACTTGAACAGAGACTACTCCAGGAGGTATCGGCCTGGTTGTTCCCCTGCAGCTGAGTCTTATGTGGTCTCCTCAGTGTTGGTGCCAAGAAAATAGAAGGAATAGAATATACTATTTAAAAGTATATATTTTTAGGGTCCCATCCTAATGAGTTACCAAGTGAACTGAATGGCACCCACGAAACACAGTCCTGATTGTGAGCCAACACCAGGATTGAAGCTGCCACAGAGATAAGGTATAAGGGAAAGATCTGCACCTGTTCTGTGTTTAGATCTACACCTGGTTTTTGGTCAAAATCACTGATGGACATCACTGACCAACACACTGACGTGTGAATGAGATCTTAGTCTGAATGGGTTTGTCTCTTATGAGATAACCCCTTTCAGTCATTAGAAATGACAAATATTTCATGAGTTTAGAAAAACTGTCAACCAAAGACCCCCAGACAAAGACTGTAGTTTCACAGCAGGTGGAGAACCCTACTTCTTATGTGTCCTTGAATGAAGCCTAGAGAGATAGCAAGTATTAGAGAGAAAGGTGCATTTAACAAGACAGAACAGACAAGAGAGAGAGAGAACAAGAGAGGAAAGCGAGAGGTGCATTAAATGGCATGTCATAAAACTTTCCAAAGTTCCTTTTATTTCTGTGGGGTTATTTTATATAGGTTTTTATGTGCAGCTCAAATGGCACATCAAAGAGGATAATGCATCTTTAAGCTGTTAAAATGACTTCTAAATTTTTCATTTAATGTCAGCGTAGTGGAAAAAAACCCACTTCTCACAATGGCTGCGTTATACCGGCTGGATGGCTGTTTCATTCCATAAAGTGTCTGCATCGGATGTGAACAGCAGGAAATCCTAGGGTGATAAATAGCTATTTCTAAGTAAATTTCATGCAATTGCCCTTTGGTTAAAGTCTTTCCTCTCAGCACTTTCCCTCGAGCTCGGGATCCATCTAATATTATTTGGTAGCAAGCACTTTACACTGTGACACACGAGTGCACTTTAAGGCAGTAAGTGGCTGATTTCATAATTGGTATAATTTTTCACATGTACCTGAATGTCACACACAGGAAGGATATGGAACCTGGGCTAACACCGTGTAGCAGCATTTTCAATCAATAGAGTATTAACACCCCCCCGGCCTGATTAAACTAATGTGCTCTCAGGGCAGATTCGGTCAGGGTGGTGGGTGATGGATGGAAGGTGGAGGGGTTAATGTGAGAATATTTTACGCGTGGAGGTGTTTTGGTGCTAATTGAACGTCCACAATTCCCCCCAGTTCTGATTTTATTGAAAGGTTCAAATACAGTAGCAACAGTGACCTTATACACTGTATACTGTATGTAGGTGTAATCTACACAATATACTACATATAGGTATAACATACTCAATATACTGTACTGTATGTAGGTGTAATATACACAATATACTGTATGTAGGTGTAATATACACAATATACTGTATGTAGGTATAATATACACGATATACTGTATGTAGGTGTAATATACACAATACACTGTATGTAGGTGTAATATACACAATATACTGTATGTAGGTATAATATACTCAATATACTGTATGTAGGTATAATATACACGATATACTGTATGTAGGTGTAATATACACAATATACTGCATGTAGGTAAAATATACAAAATATACTGCAGATAGTTATAATATACACAATACACTGTATGTAGGTATAATATACACGATATACTGTATGTAGGTATAATATACTCAATATACTGTATGTAGGTATAATATACACGATATACTGTATGTAGGTATAATATACTCAATATACTGTATGTAGGTATAATATACTCAATATACTGTATGTAGGTATAATATACACAATATACTGTATGTAGGTGTAATATACACAATATACTGTATGTAGGTGTAATATACACAATACACTGTATGTAGGTGTAATATACACAATATACTGTATGTAGGTGTAATATACACAATACACTGTATGTAGGTGTAATATACTCAATATACTGTATGTAGGTATAATATACACAATATACTGTATGTAGGTGTAATATACACAATACACTGTATGTAGGTATAATATACACAATATACTGTATGTAGGTATAATATACTCAATATACTGTACTGTATGTAGGTGTAATATACACAATATACTGTATGTAGGTGTAATATACACAATATACTGCATGTAGGTAAAATATACAAAATATACTGCAGATAGTTATAACATACACAATATACTGTATGTAGGTGTAATATACACAATATACTGCAGATAGTTATAATATACATCAGTGGCGTAGCTATAAGGGAAGCAGGGGAAGCAGCTGCTTCGGGGCCCCAGCTCATAAGGGGCCGGGGAGCAGAGCAAGCCACCTGCTATCTGTACGATCTCACAGGGTGCAATACCCTTGCATAGTCCAGAGGGCGCCACCTTCCCTACTGCTTCTCTTCTCCCAGCTTCTCGTATTTCCTCTATTAGAGGTGCTGGGCTGATTGAGCCTGCAGCCCAGCGCCCCAAAGGTTGCCTCTATGGAAGCCCTAACACTACAGTATATAACAAGGAGCTGTCAGCAGAAAAGATGCTAGCAGCCCAGTTCTCATCTCAACTGATATGGCTTCCCCCTTCTAGGTAACCTCTCCTTCCTCCCCAACTCTGCTTCTTTCCTGGCTCCCCTCTCTTGCAATCCCCTCCACCATTTTTCCTCCACTTCTTGCTGATCCAGTTTTGCTTTGGCCCCTCCTCATCTCCACACTCCTCCATTCCACTTCTTCCTGGTGCTTCCCTCAATCCCCCACTGACCTCCTCTCCTAGCAGCCCTGGTGTCCCGGAGTCTCTGTTCCCCTCCCCCACACAACATCACAGGTAGGCCTAGTCAGCATCAGAGCAGGGACTTCTAAGCCTGATGTCATCAGAAAGGTAAGTGTACTTCTATGTATGTATGTGGATATAGAAGTACACATGTTTGTATGTAGATATGTAAGTATACATGCATGTATGTAGATATGTAAGTATACATGTCTATGTATTTAGATATCTAAGTATACATGTGTATATGTATGTAGATATGTAAGTATACATGTGTATATATATGTAGATATGTAAGTATACATGTGTATATGTATGTAGATATGTAAGTATACATGTGTATATATGTAGATATGTAAGTATACATGTGTATATATATGTAGATATGTAAGTATACATGTGCATATATATGTAGATATGTAAGTATACATGTGTATGTATGTAGATATGTAAGTATACATGTGTATGTATGTAGATATGTAAGTACACATGTGTATATATATGTAGATATGTAAGTATACATGTATATAGATATGTAAGTATACATGTATATGTATGTAGATATGTAAGTATACATGTGTATATATATATGTAGATATGTAAGTATACATGCATGTATGTAGATATGTAAGTATACATGTATGTAGATATGTAAGTATACATGTCTATGTATTTAGATATGTATGTATACATGTGTATATGTATGTAGATATGTAAGTATACATGTGTATATGTATGTAGATATGTAAGTATACATGTGTATATATATATATATGTAGATATGTAAGTATACATGTATATTTATATGTAGATATGTAAGTATACATGTATATGTATGTAGATATGTAAGTATACATGTGTATATATATGTAGATATGTAAGTATACATGTGTATATATGTAGATATGTAAGTATACATGTGTATATATATGTAGATATGTAAGTATACATGTGTGTGTATATATATGTAGATATGTAAGTATACACGTGTATATATATGTAGATATGTAAGTATACATGTGTATATATATGTAGATATGTAAGTATACACATGTATATGTATGTAGATATATAAGTATACATGTGTGTGTATATATGTAGATATGTAAGTATACACGTGTATATATATATGTAGATATGTAAGTATACACGTGTATATATATATGTAGATATGTAAGTATACACATGTATATATATGTAGATATGTAAGTATTGTGACACAGTGAAAGGTCTGTTGCTTGAGGGAAGGTATTTTCCTCCCAGCATGTGCTGCTGGGCTGATTAACAGCCAGGTGAAGTCAAGCATCGGACTGGATTGTAATTGCCGGTCCAGGTTTTGCTGACACCAAACTACTTTAAAAAAGCCAGCCAAACTGCAGTAGGGGGAGAAGGCTGGGGCCTGGATGAAGGCTGAAGACCTGTCTGGGAGGACAGGGGGATTTTGTTTCTATAAATGGACTCTTTATGCAGAACCTTGCAGCATGGTGTGAATTAGCACCAGGACTTTCAACTCAGGTGAAGTTGTTTTTGATGTACTGTGATACCTGTGTGTGTGAATAAAACACTGCAGTTGGATTAAGAACTGTTTTTGTGCCTCTGTTCTGCGTCCGCTTACCCTGCCTACCAGAGCGAATCCCCATAATTGGTGGCTTGGAGCGGGCAAACGCAGCAAGGCCTATGCAAAACCAGAATTTTTTTTTTTGTTTTTCATTTTTCTGGGCTCTGTTGTATGTCCTGGATAAAGCCAGCTAAGTTGCAACCAGTGTCATAGGACAAGATGGAAGCTATAGTGAAAGCCCTCATGGAGGCTAACCAGCAACAGCAGGAGACTAACCGGCAACTGCTAGAGGCTAATCAGCGACAGCAAGAAACGAACCAGTGGCTACTGCAACATGTGATGGCGTTATAGAAGACAGGAGGATCTCAGGGGGTCCATGATGTCCGGAAAGCAGTCCACACGGCGATCCCTAAAATGGCTCCAACAGATGACATCGGACTGGATACCCCACTGGATGTGATGGTTGGGGAGGTGGAGGATTTGCTGCCGGGCCCTGAATTGGCAGACCTGAATGTCTTAGGTGACAATTTTGGCATGGCACAACACAGGGATCAGACTCTGTCCCGAGCCTGGGAGAATGTGTTAGTGGTTGATGGGGAACCACAACAACCCAGAGCCAAGACGGTTTTTCCGCGTTTTGTGGTTCACCACGATAGGTTGTATCGGGTTACCCAACTATGGGGTGAAAATGTTGAACAATTGCTGGTGCCCCAGGCATATCGTAAGTTGATATTAGACCTAGCTCACCAACATGTTCTTGGGGGACACCTGGGGCTACAGAAAACCCAGGACCATATTCTGCAGCGGTTTTACTGGCCCAGTGTATTTAGAGAGGTAGAAGAGTTTTGTAAGTCTTGCCCAACTTGCCAGATTACTAGCCCTCAGCCACACTTCCGCAGTCCCCTAGTACCCCTCCCGATTATCGAGGTACCTTTTGAGAGAATCGCCATGGACCTCGTAGGACCGATACCTAAGTCGGCTAGGGGTCACCAACAAATCCTAGTTGTGCTTGATTATGCCACCCGGTACCCGGAGGCGGTGCCATTGCGTCATACATCTGCCAAACTTATAGCTAAAGAGTTAATGGAGATGTTTTCCCGAGTAGGAATACCTAAAGAGTTTCTGATGGACCAGGGGACACCTTTCATGTCGAAAGTCATAAGGGAACTGTGTAAATTGCTGCGCATAAAACAGTTATGGACGTCCGTTTACCATCCGCAAACAGACGGTCTGGTGGAGAGATTTAACCAAACGTTAAAAAATATGCTGAAAAGAGTGGTATCCAAAGATGGGAGGGACTGGGACCTCCTTCTGCCCTATCTAATGTTTGCAATGCGAGAGGTATCCCAGGCCTCTACTGGGTTCTTGCCCTTCGAACTTCTATATGGCAGACATCCACGGGGGCTGTTGGACATAGCCAAGGAGGCGTGGGAGCAACAGCCCACTCCGCATAAAAGTGTCATTGAATATGTCACCAACATGCAAGAACGGATGGAAACAGTGTTGCCACTGGTTAGGGAGCATATGGAGGCAGCTCAGCAGGCCCAGAGTCGGGTCTATAACCGAGCGGCTCGGGTGCAGAACTTTAACCCGGGAGATCGGGTCTTGGTTCTTGTATATGCCCGGGCCCATCACACCAAATATATTTACCTGGGTCCCCGCTCCCTGTGCCGCTCCTGGTCCCCGCACCGCCGCTGCTGCTTCTCCCCATGTGCGGATGAAAACATCCAGTTTCAGGGGGAGCAGCCAATGGCAGGTGGGGACGGCGACGAGCCTCCCTAGAATCGTGGATGATACAATGACGGAGAAGCAGCAGCGGCGGTGTGAGGACCAGGAGCAGCGCATGTGAGTGGGGAGCCAGGTAAGTATATTCAGTGTGAGGGGCCTGGGCATATGGGGGACATATTTTAGTCTCAGATAACCTCTTTAAAGCGGCTCTGTCACTAGGTTTTAACCTATGTATTTAAATACATAGGTTAAAACCCCTTAACTTGTACAGTTAGAACATACCTGTATTGCAGAGTACAGCGCAGCGGTTGTGCTGAAAAAGACCTTTAAACTTTATGTTAATAAGCCTTCGGAGCACCGGGGGGCGGGCTCTTTCTTCCTGAGCACCGCTTCTTCACCGCCCCCCGGGTCCCGAGGCTCTCCCCGATGCCGACGTCCACGCCCCTCTGAAAATTGATTGACAGCTGAAATCCCGCCGGCGCATGCGCAGAAGCGCTTGCAGTGCCGAACACCGCAAGCGCTTCCATCCTTGTGCGCACGCGCCGTCACTTCCGGGTTCAGCGAAGTGACGGCGCGTGCGCACAAGGATGGAAGCGCTTGCGGTGTTCGGCACTGCAAGCGCTTCTGCGCATGCGCCGGCGGGATTTCAGCGCTAGGCTAAACGGCCTAGCGCTGTCAATCAATTTTCAGAGGGGCGTGGACGTCGGCATCGGAGAGAGCCTCGGGACCCGGGGGGCGGTGAAGAAGCGGTGCTCAGGAAGAAAGAGCCCGCCCCCCGGTGCTCCGAAGGCTCATTAACATAAAGATTAAAGGTCTTTTTTCAGCACAACCGCTGCGCTGTACTCTGCAATACAGGTATGTTCTAACTGTAGAAGTCAAGGGGTTTTAACCTATGTATTTAAATACATAGGTTAAAACCTAGTGACAGAGCCTCTTTAAGCCATTTTCTATGCCACCTTTTTTAATGGGGGGAAATGTCGCAAATTTTACCGCACAAATGGCATGCGACAAAATTTGCCACCTGTTTATGTGGCATAAATAGAGTTGTAAATGTCCCCCTTCATGTGTCAATATAGAATAATTTTATCCCAGGTGCCTGATGTTTAAGGTGGCTTCCCTTGACGACTATTTTATTATATTCGAGACCATTCGGACAGAGAGAGTGTTTTGTTTTGTTTTTTTTTTTTTTTTAATTACCAGCAAATTAATGTAATACAGTGTAATATATCTAAGTTCGGAAAGAACTTTTCCTTCCACTTAAGACTTTTTCGTTATGCGCCAAATGTTGACAGCTTTTAAAACAACATGGTTTACTCTGTTCTGTTTTTTTTCTCCATGTAACGTCTTTGTATACAATCATTAAATCAATTTGCTGAATATATTTACTCCCATAACATTCACAAAGTAAGTACTGTCTGCGGCTGGAAGTCTGTTTTCCCATTGAAATGTAACGTTTCCTGGCAGATATACATTAGGGAATAACTTTTCAAAAACATGTAAAGCATTTAAATGATATTTGTAGACAAAAAAAAGAAAAAAAGAATCGGCAATGGACAGGGTAATTAGACCTGTGCATTTTTATCAGCGTGGGGGGTGCTTTAAAACAGTTCCCCTTCTTTTTCCCTGTGAAGTTTTTGTACTGCTCAATCCTGCTTGGTGACAGGCCTGAAATTACCAGAAACACGAGGAAAGTGTTTGTTACTAAGAATAAACAAGTTAATCTTTCAAATTCTCTGCCCTTTTTGTGCAAATGAAGTGGTGTCTTGTCAAGTGGCCCAGTCTGTCAGTGCTCCAGTGGAGGTGCCAGCCAAAACTTTTCTTTCTAGCAACATGAAAAAATAGTTTATTTCATTTATTTTTTCCCCCGGAAACAATAGGAGCTTTTCACGCTGTTCAAGAAAACAAGTAGATTTGTCATCGTGTATTCTAATACCCTGCGGGATTTAAGTGATCGGGGAGAATTCAAGCCAGCAACGGCTAATCTAACTCATGTCATTGTCCATCCATTACTAAAGAAATCATACTTTTTTTCAAAAGTTCTTGAAAATGTTGTTCTTGTTACTTTGGAAAATATTAGTTTATTTTTGAGGAAGAAAGAGAAAGAAAGACAAGAGCTTAGAATCTACACGGCCGAGCATAGGAGTCAGCAGGGTAACCTGCGATCACAGCAATACATACTATGCTGCTTGTGAAGGACTACAGTTAAGACATCTGCTCCGGCTCATCAAGGGCTCACTGCAGTAGCAGAAATCTGTCTGTGACAATTAGGATTAAGATGTGATAAGAAAAACAGAAGAAGTTGACCAGTGGCAGATTGGCCATAGACCTTACAGGGAAATTACCCGGTGTGCTGATGCCCAGGGGGCCGCCTGAGCCCTCCTCTCTGCCGGACAGTGAGAGTTTTTGGGGATGTATTTTGTGCTGTTGGTGGCAGTGTTTTGCGATAAACTGTGGAATTTGGCTCTGTTGGGGGTGGTATAATGTGCTACAATATGGTATTGCTGGCCCTGCCTTCCATCAATTTCTACCCAACTACAAAACAGGGCAACTTTTTTAGTATTTTTTCCAGGGCGACTTTAAGGTCCCAGTGCACCCCTGTAGTTGACTTTACCTAGATAACTTAACCTAGTATACTTAAAGAGGTCATCCCATGTTTAATGTAAAAATGAAAATCAATTATGATATGGTACATGAAAATCTCTTTCTAACAAACTTAGAACCAGCCCTGTACCTCACATGGATCCAGAGATCTCCCCATTCATTGCTCCTATTGCTCTACTAGATGTATTTCAAGCCAGCAGCTTAGGGGTTGTATCCTTTCTCAGGGGGCATGTCCTTTCTATGGAAGCTGGTTGCACTTCAAGGATGGAACTGAGCATGTGCTTCCATCTTAGTGAGTAGGACAGAGAAATTAGAAAAAGAGCAAACAGCAGGTGGCGCAATGCACATGGATTTCACTGAATAACTCAGTGACTATAAAACATTTTAATTACATGCAATTACAAAAGTATTCTGTATCCTTATCTTTTATCGCTCATTTGCTAAATATAAATGAAGCACCTTTCTAAATAGACTTGATTAAACATGTCCTATTATTTTGCTCCTGCAGAGTGTGTGTAAGTCCTTCACCTAACTGGTGGTGCTGATTAATCTGACATAAATCCGTCAGAGTACTGCTCCTGTTCCTGACAGCTCTATGCTCCCTTCTCTCAGTGTTGGCAGCAGGAGGTTGTACACAGCAGATCAGAATGTGGAGAGGAGGGCCGGTCATACAGGCTCTAGAAAGAGAGGAAAGCAGTTTGCAGGGGGAAGGCAGCAGCATCCTGGACACACAGATCCAGCATTCCAGTATGTATTCCAAGGTGGGACGCAGGGATACATGAGAAAAGTCTAAAACTAGGGCCAGGTTGTGAACTGAATATTGGAGGTAGGGGTGAAAATAAATGAGGGAATTAAGATTGCAGACTGAAGTTAGTGAAACTTTTTTTGATAATCTCTCTCTCTCACAATATATGTGAAAAATTATTTTTTTTTCAATTTCAAAGGTATCCCTAGCCTTTAACCCCTTCCTAACATAAGCTCTACATGTATAGCCAATGTTGAGTTTTCAAAGATAGCACCTGCTCAGGAGCTGAGCAGGCACCATAGCCGCCAAGTGCCTGCTGTTTTACACAGCAGACACTTGGTGGCATAGTCACTGAGCAGAAATAGCGCTGATCATGGACTTTTTACTCCTTAAATGCCATGTTCATTTGCGGTCAAGGTATCTGAGCAATAACCAGGAGTACTGCACTCCCAATGACGAATGTCTTCCCCTTCCTTTGGAACCGAACCTGAGTTTGGTACAAAGGTTTTTTATAGTATAAATTCATTTATGAATGCAAGAAGAGGCGGCAGCCTTCAAACAACTGGTCGGCAGGGGTGCTGGGAGTTGGACCCCACCAATCAAATATTAATGACTTATCCTGACAATAGGTCATCAATATTTGAATCCCGGAAAACTACTTTAAAGGGGTTTTCCAGGATTGTACTACTGATGACCTATCCTCTGAATAGATCATCAGCATCTCATTTGCGGGGATCCGACACCCAGGACCCCCGCCGATCAACTGTTTGAGAATGCAGCGGCGCTGCAGGAGCGCCGCGGCCTTCTCTGTGTTTTCCTCAGGCCCAGTGACGTCACGACTAGTATCACTGGCCTGGGCGGGGCTAAGTTGAAGTGAACAGAGCTTAGCCCCGCCCAGGCCAGTGATACTAGTCGTGATGTCACTGGGCCTGCGGTAAACACAGAGAAGGCTGTGGCGCTCCTGCAGCGCCGCTGCCTTCTCAAACAGTGGATGGGCGGGGGTCCTGGGTGTCGGACCCCTGCCGATCAGATGCTGATGATCTATCCAGAGGATAGATCATCAGTTTAAAATAACTACAGAACCCCTTTAACCCTTTTTTTTTACACCTCTTTTCATATATATTTGCTAATCCCTGTACCTCCAATTTACCAATTTATATAATTTGGCAGATTATTCTTAAATGAGTTCTCCAGGTTACAGGTATTAATGGTCTATCCTCCGAAGAAGTCATCCTTATCAGATTGATGGGTGTCTGACACCTAGCACCTCCACCAATCACCTGCTTCGGGCTGTCACAGTGGTGGGAACTAACAGTCTATGGAGCAGAAACAGAAGTACCCATACACTGTGTAATTTCCGGTGTTGCCATATTGAACCTCAGTTCCCATTCACTTAAATGGGAGATGAGCTGCAGCACCCTGACACTGTCACTAGACAGTGTATGGACCTGTGTGGCTCCAGCACTGCAGTAGCCTGAAACAGCTGATCGGTGGGTGTACCTGGTGTTGGACCACCAGTGACCGAAGGAAAGGTCATCCATATGTGTAATTGGGTTACATTTGTGTCCATATATATTGTGAATTACAGTTGATTTATTTTCTGACAACTCCACAGGCAAACAGTTGATATATTTTCTGACAACTCCACAGGCAAACAGATCCAAACAAAGCACATCCATGATCACAACCTTTCATATGACCCTTCAATGTTAAAAAGGAGTACAAACCCCTGCCACACAAACCCTTCTGTTGGCTCAGTTTTTCATTTTTCCCTCCTTTGCTAGTTTTTCACATAAAATTGAGCAAAGATCAAAATAGAAGGGGCAAAATCCTCTCTGGGTTTATGATTAGTGTTGAGTAAAGCAAAGCATTCAAAGCGGAATTCAGTCTGAAGTGTAGGAAAACTTCACAGCGAATCTGAATTTTTTTTGCGCTTTGTGGTGATGAATCAAGTTTTCCTAAAATGGCGGCTGCACATGTTACAAAGCGAAACTAAGTGTAGAGGAAACAAGCCAGGAACGCAAGATCACCCATAATGCTGTGCAGCCAGCCAATCTGCAGATAACATCCCCTGTGATGTCACAGCCCTATAAAACCCTCATCCCGTGCGGTCTCTGCCATTGCCTGTGACCTGAGCATAGGGAGAGACATGGCAAGTGCTCATCCACTAGGGACAGTGTTCCTGAAAAAGATTAATAGAAGAATATTGGACTGCAGGGACAGTGCAGAGAGACTTATTCTGCGTCAGTTTTATTTATTTATTCCTACATTTACTTATTCCTACATCAGCCATAAACTAAGATATGTAATTCAATACCAATAAGATGGAAGCCTTTATTATTCCACTGCCAGTGTGTCAACCAATACGTTCCAGTCTACACCCCTTAAGGAGCCCATGTCTTAATACTGACCATCCTCATCTTTTGCTGGCTTTACGTCTTTCAAATCATCCTTCAAAGTCTCCATGTCCTAGAAAAGTCAGCAAGATGCAGAGAGAGTAGGAGCTGGATGTTGCTGATGACATATTCTCAATGATATTAGATGATGTGGAAAAGGAGGAAAAGCAGATGGCAGAAGAAGGGCTCCAACCTGTAGGGCAGGAGAGCGCTGGGGTAGGAGAAGTGGGTATGCCAGAGCTGATTAATATTCTGTGTTTACTGTCAAATAACCGCAGGAGATTGCAGGCCAGGACAGCAATTATATGTATATTGTCCCCCTACCTAGCCAGCCAAACCCTATACCAACAACAGCCGCTGTTTAAAGGTGCATCCATTAACAATGAAGAAAAACTATACAATGTGGTCTTCATTATTAAATGAAAAGCAGCTGCTGGCTGCGCGGTTCTTCACCGCAGTATGGATGCAACCCGCCTACAACTGTGTGGCTGAACCCTAAGGCAAAGTGGATGGGGTATATCTGATTTATAGCAACTCGTGACAAACTCATTCAGAATGAATCAAATTTCGTGGCGATGTTGCCGAATTGAATTTTTCAAAACTTCGCTCATCTCTATTTATGATACTCCGTTCCAAAATTTGTTTAAATTTGCTTTTTTTTATCGATAAATTAGAAAAGCTTTCATGGATTCCTATGAAAGTCAGTCATTGAACCTATTCCGCATGCCTGACACAGTTTCCAGGTATATAAACAGTTACAAATCATTGCTACTATTAATATGTGTAGATTTCAGGCTGCAGTACACGGTACAGCTATGGCCAGCACACCTGCCTTCACCTCACATACAGGGAATTGATAACACAGTGTTACATGTCGCAGTGACAGAGGGGAGGCTAGGAAGCTCGTCCATGCCTCGGGGTGGCTGCTACATCTGCTGTCACTTATGCTCCATATTCCAAATGACAGCCTGTATTTCCCTTGAGTTACTGATTCTGTCATCTTTATGGTGACACTTATTATTGTCACATGTCTGTGTTGTGTCTGTGAGCGGCAGCGCTCACACTTGTCACCTTTCCTCCCGTCGCCTACTTGCATTCTAACACATCTGGCCTCCCATTTGCACTTTGCCTGTCACCACACTTAATACTATCAGGACTGCTCCCCACGCTTTAGTAATATTTACTGTAACAGAAGGAGTGCCATTGTCAGCTACGCCAGCGCAGTGTCAACAGCAGGATCGGTAGCAGCTGTAATCGTGGATGTATACTGCAATAGATTGCAATATCACATATACCCTCAGGTTGCTGTTACTAGTAAAAAGTAAAATGTACATTGTTTAGTGAACCTGAGAATTAAAATACAGAGGTTTTTTTTTCAGAAATAGCGCCACTTTTGCGCATAGGCTTTATCTGGTATTACCACACCATGAACCTCAATGTGAAAGGAGGTGATTCAGATAATAACAGTATGTCGAGTTAAACTGCAGCTGCAGTCAAAGCAGTCAACGGAGTTTAGAAAACTCATTTTCATATATCCAATTACGGAATTCAGAGTTAATATACAGATGGGGAAGAGTCCTCAGTAAGTCCCCAAGGAGCCAGTGCAGAGGATGGGAGTGGTAGTGGCCCTAATGAGGTGTTGTGTCGCGCTGTACTCCCTCAGGCCATTGCTCCCTGGGGGTCATTGCAGTGAAAAAGTGGCTTTGAAGAATCAGGTCGGGAGAAAAGATATAAAAGTCTCTCTAACTTGTGGCACACCCAGCAGTATGAAGTAAAAAGTGAAGTGTCTGACACCATATGACGAGGTATGGTGGCTGGTTAGATGGCCATAGGTTGGCACTAGCAGTCACTTGTGGATATAGGTGCCACTGTGTGATACAGGCTTGATGTTTGTCTGGCCTGGTGGTTATTCTAGGTGATGGGTGTCTGAGTCATAGTCCCTCACCAGCAGCTGTGTCTGTAAAGCTATGATTTTGCTGATCACTATGCTGTCTAGGTACACTGAAGCTTCTTGGAAGCAGTGCTCTTGATTCTGATGATTTCTCTGGAGAGATGGTCTCACAGGAGAATGGATACAGTCCTTAGGAGTGTGAGCTCGGGCAGGTGCTTCCTTCCTCCTTGTTATCTGGACTCAAACTCTTCCTCCTGGCAGTAGGACCAGCCCACTTCTAACAAAAGGAAAGGAACAGGGTGGTTAGCCCTGTTTCTGCCAACCATACCTTCACTTGCTGTAATGAACATCATAACAATGCATAACATGACATAACATTACAAACAATTTCAGATACCCACGTGTCTGGGGTACTGCATGTGCAGAATGTACTGGCCAGAGTGGAGAGCCATTAGAAAAAGTGTCTCTTGCTCTTGAGGACCTGTCCTGCACTACACAGAAAACCCATTGATTTGAATAGGCAATGTGTAATGCTTAAAGGAGATCCTACAGGGGCTCAGATGGGTAAGGCTCTGTTCACATCTGTATTGAAGACAGCACTGTCATGCAAACAACTATTAATACACCAGGAGAACCTGACGGGTGCCAGACTTCTGATATTAATAGTCTATACTTAGCATAAGCCATCAATCTAGTCTTGGAAAATCACTTTAAGACTGGTTCTCCCTGTCATAGGTTCTCATTGGTTGTCATAGGGTTTTCTGCTGTGTTTTCTGCACTGGAAATGAAGCATTCAATGGCAATACAGAAAAAATGAGAAATGCTGTTTGCAGCCAGTCTCCATCCTGTCCAAGAAATAAGGATCTTAAATGGAAGACACCACTCCCCCCCTTCAAATTAACTAAGAATTCAGCAAATGAGTATATCAACATGTGTTTTCTAAACTCGAGAACCCCTTCAGCTACATGGATCTTTGTAAGATGCTAACCCCTACAGAGTGTATGTAGCAAATGTGCTGAATCTCATCCAACTTATTGCCTTAGATCTATACATAGTCTTCTGACCTTCAGCAAATATCCTCACAGTTCAATGAGATTAAAAATTGTTTTGATTTATTCGTATCATGTTTCACTGGTAATTTAGGACCTGTTTTATGTTGAAATACTCATTTCAAAGGCTTCATATACTTTTTTAATTACAACTAGCAACCATAGGCAATGGAGAAAGAAATGATTTGATTCCCCCATGCTTATGTTGGCTGAGCTACCAACATACTTATTAGGCTCCTTCCATAATTTTTGAAGACTCTTGAAAAGCAATGTCTGAAATGAGAACAAGCTACTGAATAAGCAATGCAAATAAGAGTATCCATATTAAACAATATAGTGTAGAATATAAGATCTTGTATGAATTGTCCTAATCCCATGCCCAGAATTCTACAAAGAATAGAAGGACCCCATAGTTAAAATCAAAATTGGCTCTCCACAGTGGTGATGGGTTTTGACGCCAGGACCTGGAGTTTATGCCTCCCTCCATAACATTTCTGTAGGTCATTTTCACATACTTTGTGTTAACAATGCAGTTCATGGCGAAGAAACTCCTACACAAGTTCTTGCCACCTAGAGAATGAGACCAGCCAATGTTTGGCCATCACTTTCTCTGAGCCCAATGGCAGTGTTATTGTCTACCTGTGGTATGTATCCCCTTGTCCATTCCATTATATCCGAGGTCAGGGAAGTTCTTCTCAAAAATTTCAGCTTAGGCTAATTTCACACTTGCAGCACAGGAATCTGGCTGGCTGTTCTGGCAGAAAACAGCCTGCCGCAGTTCTCTGGATCCAGCATAGCCAAATAGTGCCATGTGCCCTCCAAACCCCGTTGACTGTAATGGGAACCGGCAGAGATAAATGCCGAGATTTGGCCTGTCAAAAATTCCTGCACGCAACAGTTCTATAGTTAATGGGGTCCAGTGGACACCCGGCACTATCAGGCTATGCCGGATCCAGGGAAATCCAGTAGGCTGTTCTCTGCTGGACCAGCCTCCTGGATTCCTTGTCCACATGTGTAAGTAGCCTTAGTTCAGACTTCAACAATTTAGTCACTAGGAGTTATTGACCTGCATTGCAGTCCATTGCAAGAAAAAGAAACAAGGCCTGTGAAATTTGTCCTCAGAACCATGAAGATAGGTAGTGTTGATGAACCTACCACATGATAGATATGTTTCTCTTCTCTTTTTGCAGTTTAGATGTTTTATTTATTGATTCAGAGTAATGCAGGGATTTTATACAGGAAAGCTTTAGTGTTTTCACATCAGCATCTTCTGATGCTACTCAACATTTTCTCTTTGCTGCAGACATTTAAGTACTTCTCTCAAGATTTCCTGGCCAGTCATATTTATCTTAGTTTTTGTCTCCTGTCGGCTTTCATTCATGGTCCATTTGTCAACATTTTCCAAAAATGCATTTTTTCAATAATATTAATTGTTCTTTTTAGATTATAGGCCAGTTCACTTTAATGCATGCAGTGGTATTTTTCTGGCAGAAAGGCAGAATTTAAGCCGGAAAGCCATCAGATCCCACTATACAGTGTATTGTGAAACTCTTCAGACTCTTTCACTTTTTTCACATTTTATATTGCGGCCTTGCACTGAAGTAAAACAATATTCAAGTTTTTCCCCATAATTCTGTACTCAATACCCAATAATGAGAAGGTTAAAAACTGAATGTGCAAAATCTTTGCTAATTTATTAAAAAGGAAAAGTTAAAATCTTGACATAAGTATTCAGACCCTTTACTCAGTACTTAGTTGAATCCCCTTTGGCAGGGATTACAATCTCCAGTCTTCTTGGAGATGATGCCAGAAGATTTACACACTTGAATTTGGGGATCTGCCATTCTTCTCTGCAGATCCTTTCAAGCTCTGTCAGGTTGGATGGGGACGGCCATTTTCAGGTCTCTTCAGAGATGTTTGATTGAGTTCAAGTCAGGCCTCTGGCTGGGCCACTCAACGACATTCACAGAGTTGTCCCTAAGCCACTCCTGTGTTGTCTTGGCTTTGTGCTTGTAGAAGGTGAACCTTCGTCCTAGTCTGAGGTCCAGAGCACTCTGAATCAGGTTTTCATTAAGAATATCTTTGTACTTTACTCCATTCAGCTTTCCCTCAACTCTGACCAATCCTCTTGTCCAAATCACAGAAGAGCACCTCCTCAGCATAATACTGTCACCACCATGCTTCACTGAAGGGATGTTATTGGGCAGGTGATAAGCATTGCTTGGTTTCCTCTAGACATGACGCGTAGATCTGAGGCCAAAAAGCTCAATCTTTGTTTCATAAGACTGCAGAATCTTGTTTCTCGCAGTCTGAAAGTCCTTTAGATGTGTTTTTTTTCAAACTCCAGGCAGCTTTCATGTGTCTTTTACTGTAGAAAGGCTTCTTTCTGGCCACTATAATGCCCAGATTGGAGGATTGCTGCAGTGATGGTTGACTTTCTAGAAGTTTCTCCCATCTGCACTCTCTGGATCTCTGGAGCTTAGCCAGAGTGACCATTGGGTTCTTGGTCACCTTTCTTACCAATGCACTTCTCCCCTGATTACTAAGTTTAATTGGACTATGTCTTCCATTTAAGAGTTATCATGATCATCGCTTTAATGGGGGTGTGCAAATGGAGCAGTTTTAGAGAGAGAAAAGGCCAATGGATTCAAAAAAGCATGGTTCCCATGGCTCGTTCTTCTGTTCCCAGAATTTAAAACATAAGCATTTCCATAACATTCAATTTATATTTCTGTAGATATTCTTAAAGGGGTTTTGGTTACACAAAAAAACATAACACCAGCATTTATTCTGCTGCATTATATAAGTCAGATGTAGCTCTGAGGGCATTAAGACTCCTTGCCTTGTGTTTACATCCCTGCGTAAAACTCATGGGGAGTGTATGTAGCATCAAGTCTCTTCCTCTCCTTCCCCTCCTAGCTTGAACATCACAGATCCAAGCCCGCTTAAAGCCCTGCTGGCAAATTCCCACCCTAAGACATAGCATTGTTGACATCACATCTGCAGGGCAGGGTCTAAAAGAATTAGTTGCACACCTTCCTCAGAGATGATGTTGTGTCTATAGGCAGAGAGGGATTGGGAATGTAAAGTGGTCCTGGAAAAACCTAAAAGTGGCCCCAATGTGTTGTAGGTGGTTCTAAATTGACAGAAGGCGGGGCAACACAAGTAGATGGGACCAATACAAGTTGGCAGGGTTAGCAATAACATACGTAGTGCAGCACAGAATAGCATCAAAATACCTCCCCAGAACTTGTCTATCTGTGGTGGCCATCAATAGCTGCCACATCCTGTCTTCCTGCTACTCCAATTGCCTCTAATTAAAATATGGAGCAGGGGGCTTAGGAAATGAGATGTGGGCCACAGCACCAAGCCAGCCCTACCTTCAGCATGCTGCCTGGACTTTCTCTAATAAAGACCCTTATAGTGCTCCTAGTAGTATGTACCTGACCAACGGCAGTGAGGTGAGCTCAGGCGGCCCTGTGGGCATTGGTCCACCAGGAAAATTCCTGATAAGGTCTATGGCCAATCTGCCCCTGTCTACAGGGCAGAGCCTTACAAGCCTTGCCAACCCTCAGATGTAGACTTGATGTCATCAGGAAAGGGAACCAACACAGTAAAAAATGTCACGTGACCACAATGGAGTGCAGGAAAACAGGTCATTACATTTAAACAATCACTATTGGTAAGTGATAACTTGTTATTCCTGAAAATTGCAAAACCGGAATACTCCTTTAAGCCAAAATAATGGATGCAATGCTGAACACTTGACTTTCTCCTTATATAGTTGCAGATTCATAGTTTTATGTATATGTACATGCTTAGATTTAATTTCGTGTAAATGTTTCTAAGATGCAAGAAGAAAATGCAAAACGGAAATCATTTTCCCCCAGAAACATATGTTTGATTGTTGTTAATTATGATGGATATCTGCAGCAAATTGAAAAAGATTTACTACATATGGTGCCAACACTCTTAACAACATGGATAACAGCTACGTTGTTCAGCTGATAGGTGTTTGTGAATGAGGACTTGTTCGTTGCCAGACTGATCGTATAAACCACCTTTCCTCCTCTGCCTGTTAGAACAAGAATCATTACATGACAACATGTGAACGGAGATACCGAGATCCACATCTTCCATAATGCTGCGAGTATGCAGCCTTTCCAGACCCCATACAAGCAGGAAGAAGTGATTTCATCAGTTACGGGCAACATATTATGCTGGTGATTGTGTGTTCCTTACGACAGGCATTTAAAAAAAAACAACACATATAATCTGAGATGAAGCACACAGGAGGGATAATCACTTTTTTGGGGTGGGCTGTATTTGTGAGAGATGTCTTATTTCAGGTCCTCCCCAAACAGAAGGTTTACTGCCGAAGTTTTGAAAAAAATACTGTAAGTTGTGTGGCATTTGTCAAAATGCACAAGGGAATAATAGCAGCTTTCTGTACAAATTTTCACGAACATTGCCCCTTTCTCTTTAAATTCTTTAAATTAGGATATTGGGGGCACTTAAACTTTGCTCTGATACAAGGTGACCAATTGGATGGGCCTCTGAACGCACTGAACTGGCAAGGCAGGCAGCTGCGGAGATGCTTAGACTTGAGAAAGGGGTCCTGGAACACCAAAACAAATTGTCTACAAGAAGCAATATCATCAATAAAGTAGTCACCTTCTCCTAATGGTCATTTGCCTGTTAGCCAAATGTATGTGATAGGATCAAACGGGTTCACCACTTCTTATACTCTCATGTTAATGTGATATTCTTCTGGTTGGTTGGCAACCATGGTTCAGAGGATCCCAAAATAACGGTACCATTCCATCCTGATCGAATAGATTACCGTACCAATCACCATAGAATAGGTGAGTGCACTATATACCCCCTGGTGACTGTTATGTCAAACATAGTTACCCTATAAATGCCTCTCTTTCGCTTCTGTTCACCATACTTGTAAGAGAGTGGGAGTCTAGTGGAATTGGGCTCAATGGAGGCAGTATGAAGTTGGTGAGGTTGTTAGGAGTGCAGTCTATATGATTAGGCTTTTTAGTTTTAGATGGACACAACTTATCTGCTTCCCCTTCCTGCACAATGACCTCTGCACAGGTCAAAGAGATTGTCTAGAAAACTTGGCAATATAAATCAATGAGCATCTTGTGTCTGTATGCAGGACTTTTAGCTTAGCGAAGCAGGCACAGACAGGAGCCGACTCCGCTCAGCTAATCCTGGCATAGTTTATTGTTAAAGGGTACCCATGTGCTATGTCAACATTTAGCCAACCTTGGGGGGCACAAGCAGGGGCATCAATGTGTGCTCATGCCGTATTCTGTTCTCTGCAGCCCCACTGATACAATGCAGAGTCTCAGTACTCAGTACACCACTGACAAGTAGTAGAGTAGTATCAGATCACTATTTCATCCCAATTACAGAATCAAGGATGAATGGATTTAATTATTTATGAAAGAATGTGAGCATCCCAAAATCAGTAGTATAAGGCCACAATTTCACCCCAGTTTCAGAATCAAGGATTAATAGATGTACTTATGTATAAAAGAATGCGAACACCCAAAAATCAGTATTATAAGACTGCAAATTCAACCCAATTACAGAATCAAGGATTAATGGAATTACTTATGTAAAACAACAATGTGAACCCCCAAAAATCAGTAGTATCAGGCCACAATTTCACCCCAGAATCAAGGATTAATGGAATTACTTATGTATAAAAGAATGTGAACACCCAGAAATCAGTAGTATCAGAATGCAATTTCACCCCAATTGGAGAATCAAGGATTAACCCAATTAGTTATGTATAAAAGAATGTGAAGAACCTAAAGTCAGTAGTATTAGAATGCTTTTCAATCCCAATTAGTGCAGCAAGGTGTAATAGAATGGCTTCTCTATTAGCCAAGCATTACACTGTTCTATTGGCCCCTGCACTCTCCCTATAGTGTGGATAAAGTCTCCCTATTATCTCCCTATACCATCTCAGTGTTGTCCCTGAACTGTTGGGAACTAGTATTTTTCAAATAATGTCTTTCCTAATCACTTTCCCTAGCACTTGTCACATCTGTCTCTATGCGCAGTTCACTGGAAAATGGCAGGGACCAGGCAGGATGAGGCTTTTTATAGGGCTGTGACATCACGGGAGCCGGCTATCTGCCGATTGGCTAGCTGAATGGCATTATAGGTTCGTTATAACATATGCAGCAGCCATTTTAGAAAAAATCTGATTAGTTACCAATTCGTGACAAATCAATTTTCTCATATAATTTCTCATGACATAATATCTTTTTTTTTTTTTTTTAAAGGCTGGTCATCTAGAGCCATATCTCAAAATATATTCAGCCAAGATATATTTTTGGTGGTGTGGTCAATAAAAATACTAATAATTATATCAAAAATCCCTTCATGTAATTATTTGGTACTTCTTGAAACTAACATTTAATGTTTTTCTTTCCAGGACTTTGATATTGATTGCCTATCCTTAGGACAGCTCATCAATATAAGAATGTGGGGGTCTGTCCAACACTTTGAGAAGATGGCATTAGCAAAGATCTATCCAGAAATTCTTAGTTCAGAAAAATTAAGAAGTTTGTCCAATTTTTCCATGATTTTTTAGAGGCTGGTGGTACTTGATCAGGTTATTTGGGAGGTGATTATAATTATTATTTTTCAGTTTCCCATAAATATTGGTAGTTAGTCTTTTAATATATGAAGCTATATACTTGTTATTAATTATAATCTTTATCATTCATTATAGTTTTCCAATTTGTCCATAAAAAATGTTGACTATCTGTGATTTTTGGATAACTTTTTGTCACGGTGAGCCGGCGACGTGCCTCATCCTTACTGCGCCGCCGGTATCCCATGTCTAGCTCTGGACAGGGTGTTTCCCCTAGCAACCAGGGTACTGGAGGACCCAGCGACGCGTGCTTCATAAGCAAGGCCAGCTTCCTCCATCCCCTGGACAACAAGCAGCAGGGGAGCTGAGCGCCGACGCCCTTTAGCCAGTGCTTTGTGTTTTATGTTTCTGAGTTAGGTCACATGACGCTGGCCACGTCACATGACCCATCTTCTGGGCCTATTTAAGCAGGCAGCCTGCTGGCCACAGGTTGCCTGTGTTTGGTCTTTCCAGCAGTGCTTGTGTTTCGTGATTAGGTGACTTCAGTGTGAATTGGACTTCGGCTTATGTGTTTTTGATTTCGCTTTCGGCTCTCCCCCTGGTATTGACGTGACTTCATGGTATGACCTTTTGGCTTGCTGGCCCTCCGTTATTGTGTTTCATGTTCTGTCTTTGTTTGTTATAGTATCCCTTTGTTCCCCTTCCCTTTACACCCCTGCACTTACTCAGGCTAGGGTTTGTCGCCCAGTTACGCGCCGTTGTTTAGGACGGGCCGTGTAAGTAGGCAGGGAAAGCAGTTTGGGGCTTCAGACAGGGCTCACTACTTCCCCCCCCCCCCCCTTCTCGTGACACTTGTCCAGAGAAATAAAAAATTCCGATTGGCAACCCTCATGGATGGAACTCAAGCATAAGATTCCGTCCACTGTGTAGTAGAGACAGGAAGCAGAAAAGAATCAGGCCCGCTGCACTGGATGTTTCTTAATTAAATGTTGTAGTAAAACAAATAAAATACAATGCAAATGAATACAAGCTAGGCTTCTACATTGAAACACCTAGCTTGTAACCTTTTGCGTTGTATTTTATTTGTTTTGATAAAACATTATATGAAGAAACATCTACAGCAGCACCCAATTCATCCTGATTCTTCTCTGCTTCCTGTCTCTATTACGCTGCCAGCATTCAGCGGTTGTGCTTGGCGTGAAGGTTCAGCAACCTGATTCTCTTCTACCTAAGAGGAACACACTCTTATCTGGTGTTGTGCTCAGCAGTTCACAACATCCTCTGGTAAGAAGCTCATCAACATAGGAGCTGATTACTTGGTACCCAGGCTCGGACTAGCCCACAGGGGTACAGGTGAATCCCCCGGTTGATCAAGATGGGAACCTAGTGTCCCACCCCCTGCACATAACACAGTAGACTTACTGTACTACATATAGATTATTTAAGAGATTACCCAGCTTATTATTAGGGCTCATGCACACAAATGTATTTTTTGTCCGTGTCCGTCCCATTTTTTTTTGTGGCCCTTTTGCGGAACCATTGATTTCAATGGGGCCACAAAAAAATAAAGGACATACCATATCCGTATGTCTGCAAGTCTGTACCGCAATAAACAGAACACGTCCTATTCTTGTCCGTTTTGCAGACAAGGACAGGCATGGATCTGCAAAAAAAACGGATGTTACCGATACCGATGTCACCGTTTTGTATTGCAGGTCTGTGTTTAGTGGACCGCAGTCTGTAATTTGAGGATCTGCAAAGCACAGAAACCGGCCGTGTGCATTCTGTATTTTGTGGAACGGAACAGCTGGCTCCTAATAGAACAGTCCTATCCTTGTCCATAATGTGGACACTAATAGGACATGTTCTACTTTTTTTTTTTGCAGAATGGACATACGGAAATGGGATGCACATGTCATTTCTGTTTTTTTGCAGCCCCATTGAAGTGAATGGTTCCGCATACGGGCTGCAAAAAAAAATAAAAAAATACGGAACGGACACAGAAAAATATATGTTCATGTGTACATGAGCCCTTATAGGTTCAGAGACAGGTCAGACAGTATCCTCTTTTCCCAGAGAGCCACCTTCTCAAAGTCGCTGTGGACCCCATAATCAATCATCTTGTAGCATCTTACTGCTGTGTGAGCAGGAAATATTTGAACGTATTCGTACGGATGGCCCCCAAAATAAATTTAACTGTTAGGCCCTAGGCAGCCCAGTTCAACACTGTTGGCATGCTGTTCTCTCTATAGTTTCTGGTGCTGGCAGCTGCCCAAAACAACTGATTGGCGGAGATGACGTATGTCAGATCCCCACCGATCTGATCCTGATGACCTATGCGAAGGATAGACCATCAATATGTGTCCTGGGAGACCCCTTTAATGTGTGTGATCACCAATATTTTCACATTCATATAGTAAAGAAGAGTTTGCAAGTCATATTCCATACAGAGACGATACACAGCACAGTAACCTCCAGGCTATGAACGCTGATCTCCGTACACGACTTCTAAAACATATAAATGAACAAAGAGAAAAAGAATTGGAGATAAAAGGAGAAAGCAAGTGATAAAATAAGCTCTTGTTGCCGTAAAGACATTATCAAGAACGCTGAAATCTTAACCAGAACAGAAGAGAAAAAAAAAACCCATTGTATAAAAGTTAGAAACGAGCAGGCATCTGTCGGCTGCTCACGCAGACTGCAAAATGATATTAACATTTTCTTATTTTAAGGTGAGGTTTTTAAAACGGAATTTTAAATGGTACCCCGCTGGTTCACAATACAGAAACCTTTCATTTTATGCAAATAAGCAGCTTGGAGCTGAGTCCTTAATGTAAACGAACAATTTCTTTGTACGAGAAACTGCATGAGAAAGAGGCAGAAAAAATATATTCAGTTGGATTCTTTAATTGCTGTCTGAAATTATGTAAATCCCTTGATAAGTTAGGGCATAATTATCCCGTGGCCTCCGCATGCCAGTTTTACTAACGTCTAACAAAATATCCGCGTGTGACATTTAGTAGAGGTAATGCTAATGAGTATTTAAATGTTTTTTTCTTTTTTTTTCTGATACAAAGCGGCAGAAGTGAAGGATGAGGTCAGTAAAAAAAAATCCGAAAAAAAAAATAATCCAAAATTGCTATATTATATCAGCTTTTCTTTGCTTCATTGTATGAAGTGACTTAAAGGGGTTAACCCAAAAACAACATTCGGCACCTATCTACAGGAAAGGTGACAAATATATGATTGCTGGGGGCCCTACCACTGGACTCCCACGATTATGAGAACGGGTACAAGAATGGGGGTCCCCAAGTCCCCTGTTTGTTTGGATTGTGTGGATGCATGACCACCACTCCATTCACTATTTAGACTGCCAATACAGCACTCAGCTATCCTCAGTTCACACAGGGTACTCAGAGGGACCGCTTATTTTTTTAATCAGTGGGGGTGTTAGTGGACGAACCCCTAAAAATCATAAATGTATTCAATGATTCAACACCAATTTTATTAAAAATTCAAGCTTCATCCAAATCAAAAATTTTGAAGAGTCAATTTAGTCATTTGTCAAACTTACTGTACTTTATTTAGGTAAATTCAGATAACGAGAATGTGATAGGCTGTCTTCATGCATGCAATTTTTGATGCAGTTTTTGACATGTGTATATACATGATAAGCGGATACTTCTAGTATAAATTTTGGGGATGAGAGGGAAGGGAAGGAGAGAGGTAGACAGAGGGAGAGAGGAGGGAGTGAGAGAGAGACAGAAATCCCTAGGAGACCTCATGCACAAATTTTAAGCCAGGTCACATTGATTCAGACCCGAGCTGAATTAGTTGACCAATTCAACCAAATCGATTTTGGGTTATTTGTTTATCTCTATTTATAAACTACCCTGTGGATAAGTGATAAATGTTGTTCATGGCACAACCTCTTTAACACCTTGGCGACCTCCGTCTCCACTTTAAAGTTGGTGCCCACTTGCACTGGCAGCAGGCACCCCAGCCACTGGGTTTCTGCTGTTTAAAACAGCAGGAACCTGCAGCAGATGTATGTGATCAGCTCTACAGCTGATCGTATACATTTTACCCCTCAAATGCCATGGTCAAATGGCTAGTCTAATGTGTATGATCACCTTTACAGTATGTAACTTAGGTAAAAGTAGTCTTTTATAGGGATATTGTAATTCCTGATTCGTGGACTAATGTCTAAACTGGTTGTCCTACAGAAAATCTGAACACTCTCTGAACTTACAGTCGGTCACTGCAGGTCTCAAGAATGGAACCTGTGCTTAACCCTAGAGCTCGACTTATCTGAGCATTCAAGTCGCCAATGAATAAAAAATTCCTCTACTACTTAAAGGGTTATTCCCATGATATAAAGCCATGGCATATGGTATGATTAGCATATGCCACCACTTTGTGATTAGTGGGTCCCTGACTTCTGGAATCCTCACGATGATGACAATGAAGATGCTGAAGCACTTCATCCCTGTGACATCAGCTGCATCCACAGCCGTCGACCAGGAGTGTCACTTTTCATGAAAAATTTTGGAAGATGGCACACCACTAAAACAGCTCTACAGCCCCTTGATGCACAGAATTAGTTGTGGTCCCGACAGTTGGATCCCCATCAAACCCAATGTTTAATAGAATATCTATAATAGTGATACGTTATCACTTTGTGTGATGGCAGGAAATAACCCTTAAACTTTCTGAAAGACTTTTGGCCTGGCTACAACAACAAAAAATTTAAACTGGCTCTTGATGTCTTCTACAGTCATTTGTCAATGTCAATGTCAATTTGTAAGTAAATTCAGATTACGGAAATGTGATAGGCTGTCTTCATGCAATTTTTTTTGCTGTTTATTACATTTGTATATACATGATAGATGGAATCTTCTAGTCTTGCCTCCATTCCTGGGCAGGGACAAACACGGACATGGGCAGCAGAGGGCCCTTTTGTACCCATAGTAAATGGGCCCATTGCTCTCTAGTTGATCATCATAGAACACCCTCCTTATATTGCCCTAACCATCCACCAGTAACTGTGAGCTGTGAAATTCATTAGGCTCACAATCTAATAGTAGGGTTTGGCTTGGAAAACTGCATCAAAAACTACATATGTAAAGGCAGACTTAAAGCTGCCCAAGAGATAACCTCCTTGATTAATTCCAAGATGAGTTTTTCATTTCCTAATTTCTACCAAATTATCTATAATTATATATATATATATATATATATATATATATATTGTATATATATATATTTTTTTTTTTATTATTTTTTTTTTAGTTAAGAGGGTTTTGCAGGGGATTTACATTGATGAACTATCGGCTAGATGTCAAACCCCTGCCAATCAGCTGAAGAGGAGGTGGAGCTCCATGCGAGCACTGCTTCCTGTTCATCATTACACTGCTGTCGTCTCAGGACTGAGCGTAATTACGTAATTACAAGTACTCACTCTGTTCATTTGAATGGAGCGAGTACTTCTAATTACACTACACTGCCAAGGTAAACGATGCGCTGAGTAATTAAAGGGGTTGTCCCACGAAAAATATTCTACAGTTTTCAAACCAGACCCTGGATCTGAATACTTTTGTAATTGCATGTCATTAAAAATTTTGTACAGCTACCGAGTTATTCAGTAGAATGTATCTGTATAGGGCCACTTAATTTCTTATTTCTTTGACCTATTCACTGAGCAGGCCGCACATGCTCAGTTTCAACTTTTAACATTGGGATAGGGAGAGCTGAGACATGCCTCCTGAGCTGTGATAGGGAGAGCATGGACACGCCCCCTAAGCTGCGATAGGGAGAGCTGAGACACGCCTCCTGAGCTGCGATAGGGAGAGCTGAGACACGCCTCCTGAGCTGTGATAGGGAGAGCTGAGACACGCCTCCTGAGCTGCAGCAGAAAAGACACTCCCCGAGCTGTCAGCTTCATATAAATCTAGCAGAGGAATGAATGTGGAGATCTCTGGATACATGTGAGGTACAGGTCTGGTTCTAGCTTTGTTAAAAAGAGATTGTCATGTTCTATATGATGTCTGATTTCCATTTTTTACATTATTCGTGGGATAACCCCTTTAAGAGGAAGTTGGGCTTGCATGGAGTGCCACCTCCTCTTCAAACAGCAGATCGGTGGAGGTGCCAGGTGTCAGATTCCCCCCCCCCCCCCGCTGATCAGATATTGATGACCTATCCATAGGTCATCAATATAAAACTCCTGCACAACCCCTTTAATAGAGCTACAAAAATGTCTCTCACTGTGGAGGTTCTGTCCTGTCCTGCATTACAAAGACAATCCATTCATTTGAATGGGCATTTCCCCTGTGGCAGTGCTGCAGAGAAACTAAACACTTACCCTTAGGTTTTCCTACATGTTACAGCTGATCACTAGCGATCAGCTTATTGTCAATGAAAGAAAAGAAAAGTTTCCCGCTCCACAACTTTTGGTTACTAACAATGTACGTACTATCTCTGTATAGGGCACCTCTTCTCACTAACCTGTAGCAACGGGTATGGGACCAACCAAAGCTGAGCTCTTTCTCTCCATGGACCCTATAGCAGCTACATGGCCTACCTCCAGGGTATGTATACCCATTTTTAAAAGCAATTAAAATGTGAAATTCAGGTCTTATCAGAAGAGCTGAAGTATGATCTTCTGCACATGACCAAAATTAGGGAAATGCCCTCCTGGCCCTTGCAGGCAGCACTCCATAAATTATCCAACCTGGTATGATAAATAGACTTTCAGAGCTGGCGTTCAACTGCAGATGTAGTGCAGTAGTTTCTTTCAATGGGGTGTAAAAACAGTTTGATTTTTTTTGGCCTGTTTATGACATCTCTTCGACCTTGTAGTCAGGGTAAGTTTATAATGGGTTAATGGTGGTCCATGGTGGCCTATGTCATTGTATATCCTTCACATTTGAAGCTCTAGTGCACTTTCATGCTTACCGAAATACTGGAAGATGACAGATTTTTAGCAAACGAATCATCTAGACACGTTCGTTCTGACCCTTATGTGAGACTTTATGTGGTATAAATGGGAGCAGGGAGCTTTGAACGTTTATTAGTTCTTCCCCTAGGCTCTCATTACAAACCCCAGTTTTCCAACTCCCCTCCCTGATATTAGCCGTTTCCAAGAATCATATACAGAAAGGTCAGTAAATGCTTTGTGACAGCAACAGAGCACAAAGATAATTTCAGACCATGCAGCATGTACATATTGTGTGCCTAAATAGATGCCCAAGTACCTTAAGTACAGCACTGTGTGGAAAAAATGCTGCGAAGTAAGAATGCATTAAAAAATAAAAGTGTTATTACTTATTTTTATCATTTAACAAAATGCAAAGTGCAGGGGTGGACTGGGAACTTAAAGTGGCCCTGGAAAAAATACTAAAAGTGGCCCTGTTTTCTAGTCAGATCAAAATTAATGGAAGGCAGGGCCAACACAAGTATGCAGGCCCAGCAATACCATAATGTGGCACATTATACCACCTCAACAGAACCAAATACCACAGTCCATCACAGAATACTGCCAGCAGCACAAAATGCATCCCCCAAAACTTCCACTAGCCGGTCGTGAGGAGGGATCAAACGATCCCCTGGGCATCCGCCCACTGGGAAATTTCCCTGTAAGATCTATGATCAATCCACCCCTGGCAAAGTGAATGAACAAAAGAGAAATCTAAATCCAATCAATATTTGGTGTGACCATCCATTGCCTTCAAAAAAGCAACAGTTTTAGATACACTTGCACACAGTTTTTGAAGGAACTCAGCATGGAGGTTGTTCCAAACATCTTGGAGAACTAACTACAGATCTGTTGTGGATGTAGGCTTGCTCAAATGCTTCTGTCTCTTCATGTAATTTCAAATAGACTGGATGGTGTTGAGAGCAGGGATCTGTGGGGCCGTATCATCACTTCTAGGACTCCTTTTTTACACTGAAGATAATTCTTAATGACATTGACTTTATCTTTGGGTTGTTTTCCTGCTGTAGAATAAATATGAAGTCAATTAGACGCTTCCCTGACAGTATTGCATGATGGATAGGTATCGGACTACAATTCTCCATCTTGAGGATACCATTAATCCTGACCAAATCGCCAACTCCATTTGCTGAAAACTTAAGCAGCAGATAAAATACACATTGTGATTACTTACCTTTTGAAATTGGAAGATGTCCAACAGTGTCATGAGCTCAGAACTGGCAGAAAGCAGTAGGACCCATGCACACTCATCTTCTGTTAGAAGTCTGTCAAGACATTTTCTTCATGGAAGAATTGTGGCGAAAAAGCCATATCTTTGGTGTAGAAACAAGGCCAATAGACTCACCTATGCAAGAAAACATAGGATCTGGGGTGCAGAAATAAGTGCATTGTTCACCAATGAGTTGGAGAGTGGGGTAATATTGAGTGTCTGCAGGCAACAGTGAAGCATGGTGGAGGTTCCTTGCAAGTTTGGGGATACATTCCAGCAAATGGGCTTGGGGATTTGGTCAGGATTAATAGTGTCCTCAATGCTTAGAAATACCTTCAGATAATGCAGCACCATTAGGAAGGTGTCTGATGGTTCAAATAAATTCTACAGCAGGACAACAGCCTCAAATATCAGTTGTGTACCTTCAGTAGAGGCAGACCACTCCATTGCTATGGGGCCCGTGGTCAAGAGGGGCCCGCTGTTCTATCTTCATTGCAACATCAGTTTTACTGATTACCAATCCACACTTCCTGGTTTGTGACAGTAAAAGTGCTGATTAGTGGAGTAGCCTGTCAGTCAGTGATCCTCTGTGACTGAAAGCTGCTCCACTAATCAGCTCTTTTCCTACAGGACAGAGAAGTGCTGATTGGCTTGATAGAGTGGTTCCATAACCACTGCCGAAACACTCTGATGACGATGCATGACAGATTCCCTTTAATAATTGGAACTATGTACTCCACTACTTATACTCTTGCCAGTGAAGCAGTCCCATCTGTAATAGACAGGAGTTCAGTATTGAACTTTAAGGCCACGATAGTCCAGAGGCTTGGGAGCCAGCTGTATAGATGTAAATATCACAATACTATTGTAACCCAATGCAAAATCTGTAAAAAGGCCCTACCCACCATCAGCCATTTATAATATTGGTGTGATCTTATAGGGCAATGGGACTTTTTGTGCCTCCTAAGGCTCCAGGGCCCAAGTGTGACTGCTACCTCTGTACCCCCTATAGTTACGCCCCTATTACTTGGTAGAAGTGTTCACAACCTGGACAACCAAGCAGTGGAATTTGAGCTGGTAGATAAGTGACCATTGGTCATCAAGTTATGGACACCATAGTGCTGGACATAAGCAGGGGCGGATTGGCCATAGGGAAATTTCCTGGTGGGCCGATGCCCAGGGGGCCGCCTGAGCCCTCCTCATGGCCGGACAGTGGAAGTTTTTGGGGATTTATTTTGTGCTGCTGGCGGTATTCTATGATGGACTGTGGTATTTGGCTCTGTTGGGGTGGTATAATGTGCCACAATATGATATTGCTGGCCCTGCCTTCCATCAATTAGAACCCGACTACAAAATGGGGCCACTTTTAGTATTTTTTCCAGGGCCACTTTAAGTTCCCAGTCGCCCCCTGGACATAAGAAACTGGAGTACAAAACTGCCCTTAACTGGGGCAGCACCACCTGTTCTACTGCTACTAGCTGAATGGAGTTTCAATTTTTGATGGCCATCAAAAGGCCATATTGTTATTTTTATGGACTGCTTTTCTCAGGGCCGACAGACGATTGGTGCAGCTGCACAGGAGTGATATAGGCAATATACCCTTGGCTCAAATCACTGGTAAATTGCTATACATTAAAAGAAGAATGGACTAGACAGTGATAGGAAAGGACAAGGAGAACCGTGATGAACCCCTCACTCTTGATAAATTAATTGCTAAACAGCAAAGGCCCCACACACTATTTTTGCCCAGGGGCCCTCTACTATCTATGTCTGCCCCTGGCAGTACTTTCTGTACTAACTCCATGTGTATAATCAATGAAGCCTTTTTCTTATAATCATTACATTACATAATTAATCATTACATTGATGGTGTGACCACATAGAGAAGTCATGACGTGGTTGCAAAGCGGCCATGCTGCAGTCAAGTACTGCATAGTTGTGTGAGTTGCAATGGGCTTTAAGCAAACTGATTGGGACCGCACTGTTTCATCGGTCTGTATTGTTAATGGCTATGCGATATTGTGGGTGCTGCACGGCCAATAACAATGTCTGTGGAGTATTGTGGGTGCCATGTGGCCATTAAGAATATAGACCGTCTAAACAGTGTGGTCCCAATTAGTTTATTTAGAGACCACTGTGGCTGGTATGACTGCTCAGTACTTCACCATAGCACAGCAATGTTGCAACCACAACATGACCTCGCACAAAATTTAGTCTGTTTTTGCATCTTATGGCCCATAAATGTTAGAGGACCAAAGATCAGCTTATCTATGGTCAATCTTTGTTGCTGTGTCAACGTTGGAAATAGTGGTATCCTCAATACTATCTTACTAGATTTTCCATTTCAATATCATACTATGAGAAGGTTGCTTGGATCTTCTTACCAAATCAAACCTAACCTGCTTCCCTCCAGTTAACTGTGTTCAATTTTACCTCAGGAAGATTAAAAAAAACTCTCCAGATACAATTTTTTCTTTTGGTAATTATACCTTTTGATACCATTAGTCATAAGATAAGTGTCCAGTCCTTCTAAAAATTCTGTTATTGATTTTACCATTACTCTGCCTTGCAGTAGAGCATTCCATGGCTTAGTCGCACTACAAAGAAAACCATCCTATATTAATTATAAAACTGCTGTTCTTCTAAATGCAACCAATACTTCAATGTTCTGTACGGAAGAATGTGGAATAAAAACTTACACCTTTTGTAAATTGCCAGTTAATAACCTTTATTCACAATCCTCTGTCTTTCTGATTATGAAAACTGTAATGTACGTTTAAGATGGGATCTTAGAATGTATAAATATAGGTACTATACTACAATGACATCAGACTCCCTGCTCCTTGGTATTGAATGCTATTTTCCAGGACGTCCTTCCATGACAGCACCATGGAGGATGTCCTATTCATCTCTGTAGGGACAGGAAGCACGAGAGGTTAAAAGGCCCCTCCCACCCCCATACTCCAGTGTTCTTCCTGTCCCTACTGGGATGGATGGAAGCATTGCTCCCCTCTGGGGACGAAGAAATCTTACCTATGGACGGGGTTGTGTCGGGGGTTCACTCTTCCTCACTCCCCTTTGTGTCCTGGCCAGCACCTCTCGGGGAAGAGGTCCCCTGGCTTGCCCCGATACCTTCTGTGTACAGGGCCGCGGTATCGGGGCGCCGATGCCGCTTCTCCCTAGGGAGCTCTGGGCTCGGCGGCGGCTCCTCCCTCGGCTGGTGCCGGCGTCTGCGCAGGCCTGGGCCTAGGTCGTGTTCCGGGTGCAAGCGTCTCCTGAGGGGGCGGGGAGCGCGCGTCACGTGACTGTAGGACGTCGCGGGTCACGTGACAGGAAGAGGTCGCGGGTCACGTGACCGGAACTTCAGGCATGGCGGCATCCAGCGTTCTGCGCTGGAGACCCTCCAAAGGGGGTCTCGCGCTGAGGAGGCTGGGTGGCTCTTCTCTGGAATCGAGTCCCTCCTCCAGAAAAGAGGCGGGGAGCGGCGCGGCGTCAGGGGGTGGACCCCCGGTGAGTATAAAAATGCTGTCTGTAATTTTGAGAGCTGCTCATCATGGAGGTCCCTAATTCTGGCAAGCCCGTGGCTCCTGCAGTACCCCCTGTTGTGGCTCGTGTAAGTCCTACTCCCCCGGGAGGTTTTTGCTCCTCTGGCTGTTTTTTCTTAAGAAATCCGTAAAACCCTCTTACTTTCTTTCTCCTCCCTCAGGTGGAGAAAGAAACTGCTCGTAAATCTGACTCCCTCAAAAAGAAAGCTAGAAAATGTGCCACCTGTGCAAAGCGTCTCCTGGAGTCTTACAAAAAACAGCTTTTGTCAGGACTGCCTGGCCAACATTCTTAAGGAAGAACAGCCCTCCTTTCTATCTGACCTGAGAGGTCTCATAAGGGAAGAGGTCCAAGCTTCTTTGGCTACCTTGGCTCCTGTCTCCAATCCCTCCCCACCTCCTTGCAAGAAACCGCGTGTCCTGATAGACTCAGAGTCGGAGGAGGATCCTCCTTACCTGTCTGAAGGGGAGGTTGAGGAAGGAGAAAAAGTATATTCCTCGTCTAGATCCCAGGATCCTAGCAAATATTTCTTCTCCAATGAGGACTTGGAATCCCTTCTTTCCGCTGTCAGAGATACGATGGCGATAGAAGAGGAGGAACAGGCCCACTCGGTTCAGGACGAGATGTTTGGGGGCCTGATGGCGAGAAGGAAAAAACTCTTTCCGGTGAATAAATACCTAAAGGAGCTGATTAAAGAGGAATGGGAAGAAGCTGATAAGAAGCTTTTTCTCTCCAGGGAGTTTAAGGGCAGACTTGTATTCGACCCGGAGGACACGAAGCTATGGGAAGAGGTCCCGAAAGTCGACATCCAGGTGGCGAAGGTGGCTAAAAGAACCACTATTCCCTTTGAGGATTCTTCTCAGCTGAAGGATCCTATGGATAGAAAGATCGATGGGGCTCTTAAGAAGACCTGGGAATCGGCGGCTTTGGGGATTAACACCAACATTGCCGCCACATCGGTGGCTAGAGCCATGCGTCTCTGGCTGGAACAGCTGGGTAACCACCTGAGAAGCAAGACCTCTAGAGAGGAGATTCTGGAGTCCCTTCCCCTTCTCAAGATGGCTACTGATTTCCTGGCGGATGCCTCCGCTGAGTCAATTCGCTGCGCGGCCAGGAATGGGGCTTTATCAAACGCGGCTAGAAGAGCTCTTTGGATTAAGCCGTGGTCAGGGGACATTGCCTCTAAGAACAAGCTGTGCGCTATTCCATTCTCGGGGTCTTATCTCTTTGGGCCTGTCCTGGATACGATCCTCGAGAGGACGGCCGATAAGAAAAGAGGGTTTCCCGAGGAGAGACCCAAGAAGCAGGGGTCCTTTCGCCGGCCTTCAAGATCATTTCAAAATGCTCCTCCCAGAGGGAAGGGCAAGACGGGTAGATGGAGCTACCCGAAAGGAGGCAGAGGAAGAGGGTTCCTCCTCAACCCGAATTCTACCAACACCTCCTCTAGACAATGACGCCAGGCCGGTGGGAGGAAGACTGAGACACTTTGTGGAGGAGTGGTCTCGGATAACCGAGAACCAGTGGATCCTGGACTCTTTAAGGGAGGGCTTCAGGTTGGAACTCTGGAGACATCCTCCAAGGAGGTTTTCAGTCAACCCATTTCAAATCATCCTCCCTCCAGTCCCAGCTTCTTGCAGGCGTCCAAAAGTTAATACTCCAGAACGCCATCACACAAGTACCCAATTCCCAGAGATTCAAGGGGTATTACTCTCGTCTCTTTTTGATAAAAAAACCAGACAACTCCTTCAGGACCATAATAAACCTGAAGGGGGTGAACAGGTGTATAGCGTACCGTCGTTTCAAAATGGAGTCCATAAAAAGTACGATTCCTCTCATACCTCCGCGCGCCTGCATGTGCACAATAGACTTGAAGGACGCGTACTACCACGTTCCCATCCACCAGCACTTTCAGCAGTTCCTAAGGTTTGCGGTCAGATCAGGAGGAAGGATTCTTCACTACCAGTTCACGTGCCTTCCCTTCGGAATATCTTCTGCGCCCCGCCTTTTTACCAAGGTAGTCGCAGAGATGATGGCCTTCCTCAGGAGCAGACAGATTACCATCATACCGTACCTCGACGACTTCCTCCTTGTGGCTGGTACAAGAGACCAGCTTATGCAGGACCTAGCGCTCACTCGATCCCTGATGGAGCGTCTAGGCTGGATCCTGAATTTCTCCAAATCAGATCTTCTTCCACACACAAGGAAGGTATTTCTGGGAATAGAATTGGACTCGATAACCCAGCGGTCCTTTCTTCCCGAAGACAAGCAGGTTGCCTTGAGAGAGAGGATTACTCAATTCAGGGATCGCAGAAGCTGTACACTCAGGGAGGCCATGAGTATCCTAGGCCTCATGACTTCTTGCATACCGGTGATCCCTTGGCTCAATACCACTCAAGACAGTTGCAGAACCTAGTACTGTCAATTTGGGACAGGAGCTGTCAGTCCCTGGAGACAAAGATCCACCTCTCAGCCGCAGTAAAGGACTCTCTGGTATGGTGGCTAGACCCGCGAATCCTTCTACTAGGCGTACCTTGGGATCCTGTACCGACGAAGTCTGTGACCACAGATGCCAGCCTGAGAGGCTGGGTGCCCAAGTAGGAGACATCTCATTTCAGGGCATTTGGTCCTCCCTGGACCGTCAGAGATCTTCAAATTACAGAGAGCTAAAGGCAGTGCTGGAGTCATTGAGAGCGGCCGAGCATCTTATAAGGGGTTACCATTTAAAGGTACTGTCGGACAATATAACAACTGTCTGTTACCTGAAAAGGCAAGGAGGGACCAGAAGCCCTTACTCCAGGACCTGGCAGACAAAATATTCTCCTGGGCAGAGAGGACGGTGTTGTCCATCACAGCCGTACACCTAAAGGGAGCCTTCAACACAAGGGCGGATTATCTAAGTCGCCAGAGCGTCCATCCGGGGGAGTGGTCTTTAAACAAGGAGGTCTTCAGTCTCGTGTGCAGCAGGTGGGGTATCCCACAGATAGATCTATTTGCTACGAGGGGAAACACTCAGGCCTGTCGGAGGAGGTAATCTCCACTTTACTACATAGTAGGAAGCCGGTGACTGCGGCTATTTACGGTAAAGTATGGAAGAGATTCAGGTCCTGGTTAGATCTGAATCATCCAGGGTCCGTCTCCCCATCTATCAATCAGATTCTGGACTTTCTTCAACAGGGCTTTAATATGGGTCTAAAACCTAGCACCCTAAAAGTACAGATCTCTGCCCTGTCTTGTTTCCTTGACGCTCCTATAGCCGAGCATAGGTGGATTAGGAGGTTTGTCAAGGCGGTGGGTAGGCTCCGGCCTACTTTAAGGCCTTCGGTGCCATGCTGGGACTTGAATCTAGTCCTAAAAATTCTCTGCGATCCCCCCTTCGAACCTATAGTGGAGATCTCAGAGAAGTTTCTCTCTCTTAAAGCGGCTTTCTGATAGCTATCACTACTGCACGCAGAATTGGGGAGATCCAGGCCCTGTCTATTTCGGACCCATACCTGAAAATCCGAGATGACCGCATCATCTTAAAACTGGATCCTTCGTTCCTACCTAAGGTAGTTTCCTCGTTCCACAGGGAACAAGAAATAATTCTGCCCTCTTTTTGTGCCTCTCCCCAGAAGGTCGAGGAACAAAAATATCACTGCCTAGATGTCAGAAGGACCATCCTGACCTACCTGGAGAGAACCGATTCCTGGAGGAGATCGTCTAACCTATTTGTCCAGTTTGGAGGGAAGAATAGAGGCCTCAACGCATCTAAACAGACTATTGCAAGATGGATCACGGATACCATCAGAGAGGCTTATGATCTGGAGAACCTTCCCTGTCCTTTGACTGTGACAGCTCACTCGACCAGAGCAGTGTCGACTTCCTGGGCGCAGAGTGCTAACGCCTCGGTAGACCAGATTTGCAAAGCGGCTACATGGTCTAATTTCCACACCTTTATAAGACATTATAAGTTGGACGTTTCGGCTAATCAGGACTTGGCCTTCGGTCGTAAGGTCTTGCAAGCAGTGGTCCCGCCCTAGCTACCTTAGTGGGTAGATCTCCATGGTGCTGTCATGGAAGGACGTCCTGGAAACGGTAATTTAGTCTTACCGGTAAATGGGTTTCCAGAAGTCCTGACATGACAGCACTGAGTATCCCCCCCCTATTTCTTTGTTGACGTTCTGTCATTTTCATATTATTGCTCCAATGTGGTGTTTAACATTGTGACGATAATAAAATAGAGTTGCATTATTCCGGTGTAGTGATTTATAAACACTGGAGTATGGGGGTGGGAGGGGCCTTTTAACCTCTCGTGCTTCCTGTCCCTACAGAGATGAATAGGACATCCTCCATGGTGCTGTCATGTCAGGACTTCTGGAAACCCATTTACCGGTAAGACTAAATTACCTAAGCTTTTAAATAAGATTAAGGTCATAGGGGTCCAGCAGTGCTGTGCGAGATACATGGCTGAGTCACTGTCACTCTACGGTATAGGAGGAAAACACCACACCGAGCATATACCGAAACATCACAGTGAGTTGAAGACCGGATCAGCAGGTAAGGAGCCAGTGGCAAGGAATACCACTGGACCAAGTGCACCGAATATACTAGGAGCCAAACCTAGAGGGCAGAAAGCCAGTGAGCCCCGTTGTTCACAGAGCCCCAGATGGTAGGGATGCACTTAGCCGAAACTCATTGGCTGCACCTCCAGGATGGTCCCGGTGCACCTGACAACTTACCTGCAGATATTGCTGGAAGAAGCACCAGCAGACCACACACTAAAGACTGGAACCCAGGCACATGTACTGGAACCCGAACATAACTGGGAAGGGCAAGAGGATGAGAAGACCTCGGGAAGACCTCGATGACATATTAGAAGGCCACAAGGACTGGGCAGAGGGAATCTCAGGAAAGGTGCATAGCTCCAGCACCAAAGGAGGCTGGAGCATAACTAACCCACCAGGCTAGCAACAACTGAATAAAAGCACCTAGTGACCACACCCAGGTCAATATGTTAACCCCATGAGAACAAGACAGGGAAGGAGGAAAGTATACAAGGAGAAGGATACATACTGACAATCAAAACTACACATTGCCCCTGGCAACCAGCATACACAGCAAACAACCGCAGCCAGTACGCCAGGGCACAAACGTGAGCAAAATGGAAGCCGTGTCACAGAGAACAACCAAGACTGTGACACCACCAATTTACACATTGCTCTGGCTAGCAATTAGAATCTGGAAACTGTGGCTATAGTGTCCTCTACTCTAGGGCACATAGGGTGTCTTAGCATGTTATCCCTTTGTAGCAGTGTTATCCCGGAATGAATAAAGCTGGGTTACCTTGCTGACTCTCTCCTTCAAACCATCCTCTCTTTCATCTCCTGGAGCTCTTGGTGATATGGAAAGCCCCAGGACTTGAAGCTGGAGTCTGGGGGAGAGGACCACATCACGTCTTCCCTCCACCTCCACCTTTTTGGTAGCCACTGGATTTCTACCGGATTCCATTATAGTCAATAGGGCTGGTAGGCACTCCAGTTACATCTGGTGACGCCGGATCCAGATAACTCTGTGGAACTATGAACACAACTGTGAAACTAGCCTAAGTAATTGGCAATTAGATTCTAGCATAAATTGTGCAAAATGCAGTGCAATTTGGTACATCTAGGAGAAATGAAATTATCTGCATCTAGTCTGGCAAGGGGTTTGGCTTAATAGAAGAAAGGTATGGCTTTGCTGGAAAGGGGCCTGACCTAATTTGCCCCATTTAGCACCACAATTTTGGTGAAACATTCTACTCTCAAACTCCCCCAACCAAAAGTTGGTACAGAATCAGACAGAAGCATCTATCCCTGCACCAGATTGATCCAGCCTGAGCCCCTGTGATAAATCTGGTGCCTTTCTAGACAGTCCGTCTAAGCTTACGCCATCTACAGGATTAGTAAATCTGCCCCGACGTCTTTTGTTCACAGTAGATGTGGAGCTGAAGAACATAGATATACAGTATGCATGAGCTAAGAAAGAAGGCGGCTTTTCTTCACCGGACTGAAATGATTTCTATAGAACAATTTTCTGATCTTCTTGAAGACCAGGTACAATTCACACAAGTGTCACAACAATCTTTATAAATGTAGTCTTATGGCTTCAATTAAATTTTCACATCGGTTGACCTCCTACTAGAATTTGATAAATGCTCCCTTCTCATGTGCTTTACATATATTATGTGACATGATGCTAATATCTGGAACTATTGCTGCTCTTTTCATTTCATCTTATTGAAGATTCCATTAGCATCAGCCGGCTCCACACTCGGTGAACAATGTTTGCTCATTCACTCAATATGAATTTGCTTTCTCCCTCCTCACCTTTCTCCATGAAGACATTAATGTGTTAATGCTACCCTCTGCTGACCGCTGGAACACTTGTTTGAGCTCGCGCTATACATTAGAAGCAAAGAATAGGCTACGACATAGGGAGATTTTCCAGTAGTCTTGAAGATCTATGGATATAAATATATCGTAGTCCTATTTCTCCACATTCAAGAATTCATACAGTTATTTTGCCTTAAGCATTTTTTAAAATCTGTACCAAGGAAATGACTTACAGCTTTCATTATTCTTACCGAATACTTCCATGTATTGTAAGCCGCAGATCTCGGATAAAGCTGCTTTCTGTTCCTGATCTGCTTAAAGGGGTTGTCTGAAAATAAAAAAAAATAGTCTACTTTTTTCCCTTAGAAATTGCATTACCTTCATAAAGCTGAGCTGCAATACCAGGCACAGCCAGTAGACAGGAATGGCGCTACTTTTGAAAAAAAAAAGTATATATATTTTTATATATGTAAAAAGAACCATACTCACCTTCACCAGTCCCCTACTGCTGCCATTCCGAGAATGCTCCAGTCCCCACTCAGCGTGTCAGAAATGCCAGGAACGGTCCACTCAGCCAATCGCTAGACTAGATTGATTCTTTTTTATTTTTAACTTTTTGTGGGCCATATACAATAAAATTAATGGGGTTTTCTAGGACTTAGATATTGATGACCGATCCCGAGGATAGGTCAACAATATCAGACAATTGACGGAGGAGGAGGAGGCAGCAGCACTTGATAGCACCCTGGCCAGTATGGTTGAGAACAGACAATTGACTGAGGAGGAGGAGGCAGCAGCACTTGATAGCACCCAGTCCAGTATGGTTGAGAACAGACAATTGACGGAGGAGGAGGCAGCAGCACTTGATAGCACCCAGGCCAGTATGGTTGAGAACAGACAATTGACGGAGGAGGAGGCAGCAGCACTTGATAGCACCCAGGCCAGTATGGTTGAGAACAGACAATTGACGGAGGAGGAGGAGGCAGCACTTGATAGCACCCAGGACAGTATGGTTGAGAACAGACAATTGACGGAGGAGGAGGAGGCAGCAGCACTTGATAGCACACTGGCCAGTATGGTTGAGAATAGACAATTGATGGAGGAGGAGGAGGCAGCAGCACTTGATAGCACCCAGGCCAGTATGGTTGAGAACAGACAATTGACAGAGGAGGAGGAGGCAGCACTTGATAGCACCCAGGACAGTATGGTTGAGAACAGACAATTGACGGAGGAGGAGGAGGCAGCAGCACTTGATAGCACCCTGGCCAGTATGGTTGAGAACAGACAATTGATGGAGGAGGAGGAGGCAGCAGCACTTAATAGCACCCAGGCCAGTATGGTTGAGAACAGACAATTGACAGAGGAGGAGGCAGCAGCAGCACTTGATAGCACCCAGGCCAGTATGGTTGATAACAGACAATTGACGGAGGAGGAGGCAGCAGCACTTGATAGCACCCAGGACAGTATGGTTGAGAACAGACAATTGACGGAGGAGGAGGCGGCAGCACTTGATAGCACCCAGGCCAGTATGGTTGAGAACAGACAATTGACGGAGGAGGAGGAGGCAGCAGCACTTGATAGCACCCTGGCCAGTATGGTTGAGAAGAGACAAGTTGAGGAGGAAGCTTCTGCAGCTATTGATTGCACCCAGTATGTTTCCAAATAGACAATTGACGGTGGGGGCATTAGTAGGAGCAGTATTCTTTTGGACCCAGAAGGGCCTAGTACAGAGAACTGAAGTTGGAAGCTAAGAATATGCACGTTTGTAAAAATCAGTTTTTATACATGACAAAATGTTGATGTAGAGTTCAGCACAGGACAGTCAACGTTAAAAAAAAAAACCCTCTAACATTACAGCTAGTCTAGCAGGATACGGATACGGTTAAATAGACAGACAACCTCACCCACAGAATCCATGAGGTGAAGAAAGGACATTTAAAAAGGCACAGATTCAAGAAGGCTTTACGCCAGTTCCATTATCCAAAAATAAGTGTCCAATTTTCATGAAATGGACACCTCACTGGCACTCGCTTTACAAATTAACGCAACTACTCTGGTGTCAAACCTGTTGAATCTGGGCCTATGGCTGTTGGCAAGACGTATATATATATATATATATATATATATATATATATATATATATATATATATCTTTGTTGCACCAGTTTGATGTCCTAACCGAGTGCAGCGCCCAACCCAATGGATGTATGCTTTTGTGTTTTTTTAGTGCTGTCACCAGCTGGCTTAAAGGGAACCTGTCATCTCGGAACCCCCCCTGAACTAGAGTAAGCGTTGTATAGTGTAAGTGATGCTGGATCCGAATATGTAAGCTTTATCTTCATACTCACTTCCATTCTGACGCTGTGCTCCCACAAACCTGCAGTAAAATGCACTCAGTGTACTCTTCTTTGAGTCCTCTCCATTATGTGAGTGAGCGCCGGAGTCCACTGAGTGCATTTTACTGCAGGCTTGTGGGAGCACAGCGTCGGAATGGAAGTGAGTATGAAGATAAAACTTACATATTCGGATTCAGCATCACTTACACTATACAACACTTACTCTAGTTCAGGGGGTGTTTCGGAGATGACAGGTTCCCTTTAAAGGATAAGTCCGGGCAATTTATAAGTTTCTGGTTCAAGTAAGGGCACAGAAAGTTATTAATTGCCTGGACTTATCTTTTAAAGTGGGTGGGGGGAAAACCCCTGATGGGGTATGGGAGTGACCTTCCCGCCCTCTCTTTGGTCACTCCCAAAAAACCTCACCCTATGGGTACCTTCACATGTGGCTGCGGGTCTGCTGAGTAAAATCCACAGGGCATTTTTATACCGTTTACCAAACCGCGTTCAGTACTATGGTGCCGTCCGGACTTACGCTGATCTGCGCTGAACTGGGTATTTGCGTCCAGCCCCATAGTACTGAAGGTGGCATAAAATCAGCCAACGATGCGCTGTGGATTTTAGGCAGCAGAGAACCCAAAAAAAAGCATCCCATTGTAAAGGCACCCGTAAATAAGGCAAGTTAACCTGCCTTTCAGCAACTGTTTGTTGCTGTAACTAACTGTGGAGGTTTTTTATATCACAGTTGAAGGACAGCAGCCTCCGTGATATATACCCCATAGACAGCCTTATTCCACGCGTGACTGCATGAGAGGCGTGAAATCATTTGCACAGAGAAGAACCCCATCAGGATTTGCGGTGCGAGGTTTTACTACTCTCATGATATCAACAAAATACCTCAAGAACAGTTAGTACCCGCTCACAAAACGGTGAGTAGTGTTCCTTGGCATGGGTGCCAGGGATAGAACCCCACAGCTATAGTTCACAAAAGGTGAAATCCCCACTTTGTGAAGCATAGTCGTGGGGATTATTTTAGGGATGGTACTGTTCTTGGGGTATGGGTTGGACGGTGCACCGGTGTGAGGCATTAAGCTGGTGTGGAGATGTTAAATGGCCAACACACCATGGGCATTAAATTTGGAGATGGGGTTCTGTTTATTCAAATGTATCCGAATTAAGTAGGGAATTTTTAAGGTGATTTTGTTTAATTTGGGGTCTAAGGGGGGGAACATTACTTAATAAGTTAAATTACGGATTTTTACGTTGGGCACATATTTAGGATATTAAGGTCAGTTTCTTGGACACACGGATTGCCATGCAAGACTGAAGTCATTCACATCAGGCAGGGGGGTGGTATAATCCGATGTAATCCAGGCACGATTCATCTTTATAAAAGTCAGCATCTCAACACTGTGGCAAGAGAGCCTCATTCTCTGCGGTGTTACGATGTTACCCGCCACACTGAACACCCTCTCTGACGCAACACTACTGGCTGGGCAGGACAGCAGAGCCAAAGAAAACTCTGCCAGTTGAGGCCAAATGTCCAGTTTCTCTGCCCAGTACTGCACGGGGTCGGTGACACTTTGGGGCAGGGTACAATCCAGGTAGGCAGTGACCTGGTGGGTGAGCTCATGCTGGTCCACGCCATGAGTCCGGTGTTGTGTCCCCTCTTCAGCAGCTGGCTGCATGAAATCGCTCATCAGCGATTGGAGGCTGTAGCGACTTCTCACGCCTCCACTAGTGGTGGTGGTAGTGGAGCGCGCTGGTTCCCCCCGAGAGGATGTTGTCTGGGAACCTGGCTGGTCTCGCTGGTAAGTTGAGACCAACTGACTGGTGAGTAGGTCCCGGTAGTACACCAGTTTTGCCTCCCTCTCTGATGGCGGAAAAAATTCAACCATTTTGCGGCGGAAGCGAGGGTCCACCAGGGTGGCCAGCCAGTACTGATCCCTCTGGCGGATGTCCACAATCCGGCTGTCATTCCTGAGACACTCCCGCAGGCACCTTGCCATCTGCACCAAGGACAATGAGCGCCTCTCCTCTCCACTGTCCTCGGTATAGTTCCAAGGTCTGCTGGGGTCTTCCTCCTCTTCCTCTACCACCTCATCCTCCATCTCCTCCTGTGATTGAGAGGCAGAGAAGCCAGGTGGCGGTGTGTGGAATTGCTGGGCGTAGACATCTTCCTCCTCCTCACCCTCCATCTGCACTTCATCCATCTCTGGGCTCAAGGCGATGTTCAGCCTTGGAGTGGTGGCCTGGGAATCCTCGCTGATGATGGTTTTCAGCGCACTTTCCAGAACATGGACGAGTGGGATGATGTCGTTGATCCCATAGTCATGCCTGCTCACAAACAGAGTCGCGTCCTCAAAAGGGATCAACAATTGGCAGACTTCACTTCATCTGCCAGTGTGTGACTTGGAAGTCGCAGTGTGGCGTGAAGCTACCTGATTGCCCCATGAGGTAGTCTGTAACGGCTGACCTTTGATCGTACAGGCGGTCCAGCATATGGAGGGCAGAATTCCAGCGTGTTGGCACATCGCAGATTAGCCAATGTTGGGGCAGACTGCGCTGTCTCTGGATCCTGAGCAGGGTGTTCCTTGCAGTGTAGGAGTGGCTGAAGTGTTTGCATACTCTGCGTGACATCCTCATAAGGTCTTGTAGTGCAGGAAATGATCGAAGAAACCTGTGCACTATGAGGTTTATCACGTGCCATACAAGGTGTATGACTCAGCCCTCCCTGCTGCACTGCAGAGACAATGTTCCTCCCATTGCTACCACACTTCCCACCGTTAGTTGACGTGGGGTCAGCCATTGATCTATCTCCTCCCTGATGGTCCGGAGGAGCTCCTGCCCACTGTGGCTCCATTCACCCAGGCTCACCAAATGGAGGACAGCCTGAGAGCACCGGGCCTGACATTGGTGGTAAGACACCGGGGCAGGTTGGACTGCAGTCAAAGCGGCGGATGGTTGCAAGGTGGTGGAGGCAGAACTTGTGCTTCCCGCTGCTGGCCCCCTAAAGCACCGTGGAGGTGACAGTGGCAAGAATGGGCCAACTTCCTGATGGTCTTCTGGGAGGATGTTGACCCAATGGGCAGTAACAGACATGTACTGCCCTTGCCCATAATTAGAGGACCAGACATCAGCACTCAGGTGCACGGTCTTGGACACCGAGAGTCCCAATGAGTCGCCAACCTTTTTCTGCACATAACTGTGCAGTGATGGGACAGCTTTGCCAGAGATGTAGTGGCGGCTGGGGACTCGCCATCTGGGGTGCGCACACGCCATGAAGGTTGAAGGGCAGGGACTGAAGCACCAGCAGCTTAACCAGGTGTCCGGTCAGTTTCTGGGCCATGGGATGGCTGCTGGAATACACCTGACGTCTGCCCATGGACTCAGTCATGAATTGCTGCCTCATTAGCGGTGTAGATGGCAGTGACACTGTGCTGCTTCTGGCACCTGAGGCTGACGAGCGCTGAGTTCCATTGAGAGGATGCTGCATGATGGGATCTGCAGTGTATGGTGCATCCTGACAGGAGGTGGTATTGGGGTCACGGTTCTTCCAGGCCTGTTGGTGTTGCCTTTCCATATGCTTTCTCATGGATGTTGTCCCAAGATTATCACCCATACCACGACTGACCCTCTCATTGCACAGCTGGCACAAAGCGATGTGCTTATCTGTCCCCAGGCGGAAGAACTGCCAGACGACAGAGGACCGTGGTTTGCTGACAGCCATGGGGGGGTCTTGCTGGCTGTTGACTGCCACTGCTGCCTGAGGGTGCCCTCTCAGGACCAAGGCTTTGAGGTAATGATCTTGGCTTGGTAGCTTGTCTTCTACCCCTCCCTCTTGTGCCTCGGTTCCTTGCAACAGTGGGATGTTGCTGCGTCGGTGGCACCTCTATTTCCTCCCCTGATGATGCTGAGGATAATGCTGCTTGAGGGCGCCTCGTCCGATCAGCGACATCATCATCAAAGTCAGCACCACTGCTACTTTCCTCCGGTGGCTGGGACAGGATATCAGGTGTGGCACTGGATGCCCCTCCCTGGCTCTGTTGACTGCTTACAGCCAACACCTCCTCTGGAGTCTCAGTACGTTCCACCCGCTGACTTTGGTGGACTTTCTCCTCCTCCTCCTCCTCCTCATCACTAAAAAGTGGTAGAGACTCCAAGGGCAGATCAAGGTTTGCCAAGAGTTCCCTGGCAGAAGGTGTCCCAAAGGTGAGTGGCATTCTAATAACAGGGGACGGGGCAGAGGACTCTCGCTGACCGTCCCATGTAAGGGTGGTGTCGGATGATCCAGGCGATGCTTGACTCCTCGTTTGGGAGCTTTGGGCGGTGGAACTGGAGGATTGGGTAAGCCAATCTAGAACCGCTGGCTGTGTGGTGTCAGGGAGGTCTGGGGTCAGGGAGAATGGAGAACCCCATCTCACCCGCAACCCCTGTCCCTACCTACTTGCCACACCCAAGGCTAAGGTCCAAGGGGGACAACTGGGCGACAATCCCTGAGCTGCTAGGGAAACTGGAATGGCAACACAAGGCTAACACCCCAAACTAAGTCAGACAGTCAGCAGTCAAGCACGAGGGGTAAACTAGTACAAGCAAATACAGAGTGCAGTAAATACAAGCCGAGGTCAGGAACACTGGAGAGGCAACGAAGTACAGAGTCAGATCCGGAGGCGAAGTCAGTACACAAATGCAGGGTCGGATGATCAGGTAGCAGACACTGGAGATACACAGGTGCTTGCAGAAAGACCAAGTAGAACTGGCAATGAGAGGCAGTAAGCCAGGAAGTTTTATACAGACAGGACTCCCACCCCCAGAGCCTGATAGGGGTTGGAAGCCTGTCAATCAAGGACCACACCCGAGGAGGACCAGAGCAAACAACATATCTGACTTAACCCTGTGAGTGCTCAGAGTACAAGGCAAGTAATCAAGGACGCGAGACAAGTAGCAACCTGCCACGTCCCTAGCAATGACTGGCGGAGGCCAGAATGGGGTTTGGAGCGTCTGAACGGTAACAGCGGCAGCACAGCGACCTGCTCATCTGCTGACCCTGACAGTACCCCTCCTTCCAAGAGGGGCCACCGGACCCTTACAACTAGGAGCCGGTCTGGATGGAAAAGACTTATGAAACCGGTTGACCAAGTGAGGAGCATGCACCCGATGGGCAGGCACCCATGTTCTCTCCTCTAGCCCGAAACCCTTCCAATCCACCAAGTATTGCAATGACCCCCTCACTCGCCTAGAATCAAGAATCTTATTAACTTCATATTCCACTTCTCCTTGTACCACACAAGGCGAGGGAGGGTCTTTAGAAGGAATAACCGCAGTAGTAAACCTTTTCAACAAATTTTTATGAAACACATTGTGAACCTTTAGGGAATCGGGCAACGACAGCCTATAAGATACAGGATTAATTACATGAGTTATCTTAAAAGGTCCAATAAAACGTGGTGCTAGTTTCATGGAAGGCACCTTCAATCTCAGATTTCTTGTAGACAACTAAACCTTATCACCTGGTACATAGGGAGGAGACAGAATTTTTCTGCGATTAGCAGCACAGACCATGGAATTCTGGGAAACCTGGAGATTCTTTTGAATCTGATCCCACACTGTGCACAGTGACTGGTGAGTAGAATTAGGCTACTTTCACACTGGCGGCAGGCCTGATCCGGCAGGTGAAGGGTGCTGCCGGATCAGGCCTGCCGCAGTGACATGTGTGGAGCCGGAACCGCGCTCCGGCCCCACACATGTCACACAGTACATACATACACATAAACATAAACATACACACACATATAGACAAACAAACACACATACATACTTACATGCTCCCGGCAGGTCTTCGGAGCATCGGAGGGACAGGACGGCTCGCACAGGTGACGATTCCCCACAGCGCCCTCTGCTGGGCGCCTGGTGGAATCGTCATCTGTGTGCGCCGTCCTGTCCCTCCGACGCTCCGAAGACCTGCCGGGAGCATGTAGTATGTAGTGTGTTTTGTATGTCTATA
>ONZH01004314.1:0-20521 GCA_900303285.1 Rhinella marina
TGAGGCTGGTGACTCGGATGAACTTATCCTCCGCAGCAGAGGTGACTCTTGCGCTTTCTTACCTGGGGCGGTCCTCATGTGAGCCAGTTTCTTTGTAGCGCTTGATGGTTTTTGCAACTCCACTTGGGGACACTTTCAAAGTTTTCCCAATTTTTCGGACTGACTGACCTTCATTTCTAAAAGTAATGATAGTCACTCATTTTTCTTTACTTAGCTGCTTTTTTCTTGCCATAATACAAATTCTAACAGTCTATTCAGTAGGACTATCAGCTGTGTATCCACCTGACTTCTGCCCAACACAACTCATGGTCCCAACCCCATTTATAAGGCAAGAAATCCCACTTATTAAACCTGACAGGGCACACCTGTGAAGTGAAAACCATTTCAGGTGACTACCTCTTGAAGCTCATCAAGAGAATGCCAAGAGTGTGCAAAGCAGTAATCAAAGCAAAAGGTGGCTACTTTGAAGAACCTAGAATATAAGACATATTTTCAGTTGTTTCACACTTTTTTGTTAAGTATATAATTCCACATGTGTTAATTCATAGTTTTGATGCCTTCAGTGTGAATCTACAATTTTCATAGTCATGAAAATACAGAAAACTCTTTGAATGAGAAGGTGTGTCCAAACTTTTGGTCTGTACTGTATATATAGAAAATAGCATATGGTTTCTCCTCCGGCTGTGTATGCTGCGCACGCTCGAATAGATCGCCTTTTCTCAGCGTCCCACGTCGCACTCCGCTGTGTTAGTAAGACTGCTGAGTTTCGGAGCTGTGGGACTATGTTCTATCTTGTAGCTGGAGTTTGCCGCCGGGTAGATTATGTATCATCAGCGTTTTTATGTGTGATGGCTAAAGACGCTGATGACTGACTGAAACCCTCCGTCAGCAGGTTGTCAAGATGAAGGCCAAAGGGGTGACCCTATCAGCCATAGCAAGAGAAGTTGGTCGTTCCAAGTCTGTGATTTCTAGAATACGGCATCTTTACAACTCCACAAACTCATTCAAGTCCCCCAAGAAGGCTGGTCGTCCACAAAAGACAAAAGGAAGAGAGGACAGGATGTAGCGGAGAATCTCCATGGGCAATCGGTTCAACACTGCAGCTGGAATTGCTCGCCAGTTCAGAACTGAACAGGGTAAGGATCTATCTCGTCATACAGTGTCTCGACGTTTAAGAGCATTTGGACTGAAAGCCAAAACCTCTCATTAGCAGAAAGAATCAGAAGGCTGAGGAGCATGTTGTGTGGACAGAGGAAAAGTGCTCCAGAGTTCACTTTAGTGATGAAAGCAAGTTTAATTTATTTGGGTCTGATGGGAAACATTATGTTCGTCAACAAACTGGGGAAAGACTGAACCCAAAGTGTGTAAAGAAGTCAGTGAAAGGTGGAGGAGGAAATGTCATGGTTTAGGGAATGATTTCAGCAGCAGGAGTTGGGCCTCTCATGCAGCTACATGGCAGAGTGAATGCAAGTGTCTATCAGAACCTTCTTCAACAACACGTTGTTCCTTCCTTGCGTTTGTCACTCAATCAGCCAGCAATTTTCATGCCTGACAATGTCCTCTGTCACACAGCAAAACGGGGAAAGCAGTTCCTTGAAACTGAAAACATTGAAACAATGAAATGGCGGCTCAGAGTCCTGATCTAAACCCAATAGAAAACCTCTGGAAAATCCCTGGTGACAAAGTTATGGCCGAGAAACCCACTACAGTCACCGAACTGTGGAAGAAACTGCAAGAAGAGTGGAGCAAAATCCCAGCAGAGCAGTGTGAGCGACGAGTGATGTCCTGTGGCCGCAGACGTGCTGATGGCCTGTACACTTCTACTGACTGGTGACTGTTGTAACCTTCAGAAAATTTACTTGTAGATGGTGCACCTCTTAATCCATTCCTCTGTCAGGTGGTGAGCCACTATACACTTATTCTACAAGGTTTAGAGAAGGACCTGCCTGACTGAGACCACCTTGGCGCTGGGTAGGTGGGCACAAATGTGTTTTGATCAAAATATATTGGCTGAGAGTCTCAGATTTTATCATATCAGAGAAGGGCTTAGTCCATATATAATGTTTGCATCTACTGTGCTAGTGCATTACTAACTGCACTGACTGCTCTGTACAGATGGCTGATAACTACTGACCGCCGTGTTGGCTGGACGGATGTGGGTGACAAAATGTTCTTCACCAGACACAGGAAAGGACGTCATCCTGAGAGAAGACCACCACACATCTTATACTGAAGTGTCTGTAAGACCTGACTCCATTCTACAGCATCTTAAGATTCCCCGTGAGCGGCTATAGACATGGAGACTCCCGGTAAGAGACATTTCTGTAATGATTTCATCGATATTGTAAAGTGTGACTTGTTACTCCGAGCGCCCAGGAGATGACTGAGAATGGGGAGAAGCTGTATTTCATTATAAACCCTCCATACACTGTAACGAGCCCTGCAGATGTGTGAGCAGGACATGGGCTGAAGGATTTAATTCACTGACAGCAGCAGAGATCTAGAAAACCAGAATACCAGAACTACATAACTGCTATTATATTTTCCTACTTTTAAAAATAAAAAAAAACTTTGAAAAAAGCACAAATATATATATATTTTTTTTTATTTTTATTTTTTTTTTGCAACACAATATTCTGACACTGAGAAGTTTTAGTCTACAGAGCAGCGTCAGGGCTTGTTTGCAGGGTGATTTGTGGTTTTTATTGGTATCTTTCTAGGTACAGGCTTTTTAATTATGCTTTATTCCATTTTCACCCCACAAAAATATATATTCTAAATATTATTAGTTCAGACATTTTTCAATGCGCGATAAAAAATTATGTTTATTTTTTATTTTTAGATGTAAAATTGGGAAATGATTTGAATTTTTCATATTTTTGTATGTGTTTTTATATATTTTTTAAAGAACCTTTTTTATTTTCTTTTACGGTCCTGTTTTGTCCCCCCAAAGGACTCTTCTGATCGCGTGTACCATAGACTGCAATAGTATACTATTGCAGTGTATGTGTTTTTTAAAGGCTGTCTCAGTCATGGCTTTGCAGGCACCCCACTATGAAAGTGCAGGGAACCTGTTGCAAGGTTGTGATACCAACCATTCGGAGTCGGTTTCTATTACACAGCCGCCACTCGTCGAATATGGAGGAGGCTCAGTTCGTAAACCCGCTCCAATGACGTACAGTTATGTTGTGGTGCTCGTAAGCGATATAGAGGAAATAATATAACAGCAGATTCCAGATACGTCAAACAATAAATTGTCAGATCCGTCAACAGCAATCTGATGGTTTTAAGGTAAAAAAAACAAGTCAGGAAGTCTGTGTAATATTTTCTACTATTAGGTCAGAACAGATGTAGGTTGTAAGAAGGTTTCTCTAAGTAAACTAAAACTAAACTCCGCCTTGGACAATTCCTTTTATTGAACGCGTCCACAACAATAATCTGATTATAAGGTGTCCTAAGTGTCCAAACCTCCTGCAGCGCCACCACTGGGGGAGAAGATGTATTACACTATCTCCACTGAACTGAATGGCCTGTCAGTGTTATACATAGAGATGTCGGGTCCTCCAGAACCAGAGATGTCCCTTTGTGGCTGCTTTTCGCACAGGTTAACAGATGAGGGTCCTGAACAGGGGGCTTTCCCTCTGTTACTTCAGAATTACCTAATGAATGGTCTCATAATGTCCACAGATAACAAGATCTGGACGCCTTCCTGGAAATTCCTGATTATTACTGTCCTCCTAGGAGCCAATATTGTTCTCATCCGTATTATCGAAGCACTAGGTAAGTGTCAGGACCGGCAGTCATTGCACCCGTTCTGCTGGTTCTGGCTCTGGTGACGAGGTGGTTGCCCGGAGTCAGGCTAGTGCGCACTCTCGCTCGCGGCTTGTTACTGGTCGCCGGAAAACGGGAGCAATATAGTTTCTGTTTAGTTTTGTTTCTTTTGGTATCTCATGAGTTAAGTTTTGTTTCCTTGCTTTCTCCTCCCAGTCAGCTGGTTGGGTGGGGTCTGCTGGGTATTTAAGGTCCTCTGTTGTTCACCTCATTGCCAGTGTTTGAAGTTCCTATTCCTACCTGGTTGTTGTTTTGTGCTCTGCTGTGTTGACGCCTGTTGTTCTTTGACCCCTGGCGTGTTTTTGACTACTCTTTGGCTTGCTGATTTTGTTCCTGACGTACTCTCCTGGTTTTTGACGCGGCTTTCTGACTTCCCATTAGGTGTTTTGTCTGTCTTGTTTGTCTTCCATCCCCTGCACCTTATTTCAGTGTATTTCACAGTCTTCGTGGTTGTCGCCCCACGGTTTAGCATGGGTGAGGCAATAGGCAGGGAAAGAGGGTTGGGTAAGCTCAGGGCACACGTTCCTCTGTTGTCTGTTTATCCCAACCCTCTTTCCCTGCCTATTGCCTCACCCACGCTAAACCGTGGGGCGACAACCACGAAGACCACCTCGTCACCAGAGACAGGACCAGCAGAACGGGTGCAATGACTGCCGGTCCTGACAGTAAGTCTGACAACTCCTATAGAAAACAGGAGGGTCTGCTCATTGTCACTGATGATGTTACTAATTACTGATATTAATGTTTCCTTCTCTAGTTTATAATCGGGAACTCTCTGAAGCTAAGCACTCCAAAATTCTGCATGAGCTCTGTATGAACAGCAGTGACATGCCCGGAGGTGAGTACCAGAGAACGTTAACTCCTCAACCGCCGATTTCTTTCTGAAGAGCAATATGTTACATTCTACTATATATACTGTATTTTTCGCTGTATAAGACTCACTTTTTTCCCCCCAAAAGTGAGGTGAAAATGGCAGTGTGTCTTATTAAGCAAATATTATACAGGAGCACAGGGAGCGGTGAGTGTAGCACTGACTGTAATCGTCGCTCCCTGGACTTCTTCCAGGTGCCTGCTGTGCTGTGTCCTGACTGAGTATAGCACCAGGACATAGTGCACAGGTTACAGTGCAGAGCGGTGCCAGCAGGAGAATAAGGAGCCGTGAGAGCAGGAAGAGCCGTCCGGAGCAAGGGAGGTAAGTGGTTTTATTGATTTCACTGTCTGTTCTGAGGTCTGATTTTGGGGTTGCATGAAGATTGGGGATCTAGTCAGGGATCGGATCTGAGGTCTGATGAAAAATATTTTTTTCTTATTTTTCTCATCAAAAACCTAGGTGCATATTGTGATCAGGTCCATCTTAGTGAGAAATAAGGTATTGTCAGTCGTGCATGCTCCGCATTGTGGTCCGGACCCATTAACTTCATTGGGTCTGCTATTCACAAAATACAATAAAAAGATAAGAGTTGTCATATCTTTTCCAGAGCGGAGGCACGTTCCGGGAAGCCAACGGAAGGTCGTCTGTGTGTTTCCATGGGCTTCCAAGTTAGTGTCTCTGCTCTGCAAAGAATAGAACATGTCCTGTCTTCTGCTGTATCTTGCGGGTCACTTGCCGCATTGAAGTCAAAGGGTCTGCATCACGATGCTGCGCTCACACAGCCGGTGCACTGTTTTCCAGACCCATGCTTTATGGTCCACAACACAGTCATGAAAGCACTACAGCCGTGTGAACGGGCCCTTAGAGTCACAGATGATACTACAACCTGATATTAATGGATTCTGAGAAATTACAACAAAAACAATAATATAAAATCCCCATAAATATCATTGTCTTCCCTTTTATGTACTGCCCTCTACCTGTACTACATGTACTGATTTTTAACTGCAGTCCATGAACTATACTGTTCTCTACCTGAACTAAATATTCTGTACTTTACTCTACCTGTACTACGTGTATTATACTGCTGTTCTGTACTGCTCTCTACCGGTACTACAAGTACTGTACTGCTCTTTACCTGTACTACATGTACCGTACTGCTCTCTACCTGTACTACATGTACTGTACTTCTCTTTACCTGTACTGCATGTACTGTACTGCTCTCTACCTGTACTGCATGTACTGTACTGCTCTCTACCTGTACTGCATGTACTGTACTGCTCTCTACCTGTACTGCATGTACTGTACTGCTCTCCACCAGATTTACTGTAGCTACATCCCTTTTTTTCCCACCACTGAGTGAGGACTTTGTGATAAAACATTTGCAGATAGCCTGCAGGCACAGAGAGGAAGCGACAGGCTTTTTGATCAGTTATTTCCATCAGTTATTGTGAGCCAAAACCAGTTGCGGGTCAAAAACACAGAACAGGAGCAGAACTTTTCATTATACCTTATCTCTGTGGAGGCTTCACTCCTGGTTTTGGCTCACTGATGGATATAACTGATCAAATAACTGATGTGTGAACAAGCCCTAAGATATTCTTTTCCACTATTACCATATATTACATGTTATGTTTCTTGTATTCTAATTCTGCTAAAAGCAAAAAAAATTATACTTTTTTTTCCCCCCAAGGATCCAATATATCACTCGATGGTGTTTTTGTTCACTCTTTGATGTCTGCTTGATTTTTGTGTCTTTCAGTTTGTCAGCGCCTTTATAACCACCATCCAAGAAAACAAAGTAATACTGAATACAAAGAACTACGTCAGGATCTCTGTGTGAACAATACTGACAGTGCTTCAGGTAAATCAATTATTGTTATGGTTCATAAATATTCACATTAACCCTTAGAGGACCGGGCGATTTTCTGTTTTTGTGTTTTCACTCCCCACTTTTCAGAGCCTTAGCTTTTTTATTTTTCCATTCTTATAGCCTTAGGCCCCTTTCACATAAGCAAGTTTTCCCCACGGGTGCAATGCGTGATGTGAACACATAGCACCCGCACTGAATCCTGCCCCATTCATTTCTATGGGTCTGTGTACATGAGCGTTTTTTTTCATGCATCAGTTCTGCTTTGTGTGAAAAGCACAGCATGTTCTATATTCTGCGTTTTTCACTCAGCCCTGGTCCCATAGAAGTGAATGGGGCTTCAGTGAAAAATACATTGTATCTGGAAGCAAGTGCGGGTGCAATGCGTTTTTCACTGATAGTTGCTAAGAGATGTTGTTTGTAAACCTTCAGTTTTTTATCACGCGCGTGAAAAACGCATCAAAACGCATTGCACCTGTGGGGAAAAAACTGAACAACTGAACGCAATCGCAGACAAAACTGACTGAACTTGCTTGCAAAATGGTGCGAGTTTTCCTGAACGCATCCGGACCTAATCCGTCACGCTCGTGTGAATGAGGCCTTACTTGGGCTTGTTTTTGTGGAGCAAGTAGTACTTTCTAATGGTACCATTTAATATCGATTACAATGTAGAGAGGAGCTGGAAAAAATTCCAGAAAGCAGAAACCTGGCACCTACGGCTCCTGCTGCATGGGCAAATGGGCATCATCTTTAATGTGCTGACTTCCGCCGTACATGTATGGTCGCAAAGGGCTTAAAGTGGGTTTTCAGCTTCAGAAAGGTGGGCGTCCTATTGCCTATACTACTGCTGATTAGCTGTGAAGGGGCCTTGGCGCTCTTGATGTGTGTTGCACCCTCTTCAGTGTTTACCTGCCTGCTGTCTGCATAGTGGTGGTGTTGCAGGGCTATTACAGTTTTGTTCCGTTCGTCCTCCCCTACAGCACCACCATAGCTTACTTTCGGCTGCTTCGCCGAATTTCACAAAGAAATTCAATTGGTTACGATTTACTTTGTAAGTAGCGGGCACAATGATGGGGAATGGCAATTGCGCTGCCCCCCTCCCCCGTCATCGAACCCATCAGATGCCATGTTCATCGATGACCGCGGCATCTGATGTTAAATTGGAGGCCTTTCAGGGGTTAATTAGGGTTAAAAAAAAAAAAAACACTCATCTTATTCATTTGCTCACAGAGAGGCTGACGGGGCCATTTTGATTTAATAAACCGTGCAAAATATTGCGCTGAAACACGATGAAGTCACACGTCACCCCCCGCAAGTTTTTGCTTGATGACTGCTACGTGTAAAAGAACATTAAATGTAGATTTACACGGCCCAATGTTCGGGCAGAATGCTCGTTCCCGATAATCGGCCCGTATAAAGGTGCCACAGATCATGAATGAGTGAAACGTCTGTTCATCGGGTGAAATGATCAGAGTCGAGGACACCTCAATCATCGTTCCCGGGCAGCAGATGGTGCTCTCTAATCAGCGCTCTACTGCCCAGGGGCAGAGATTTTATATGGAGATGAGCGATAGAAGCAGCGATCCCTCCTCCTCATACTGTGGAGGAGATCGCTGCATGTAAATACAGAACTTCACCTCCACTGAACGAGCAGCCAACGTCCTCGCCCGAGGTAAATCCACCCGTAGTCTCTCGGTACATCTGCCGAACACCTTGGAGTAAAACCTCAGCGCTGCACATTATTCCTTACACACGTCTTATGAATGTAAATGAGGCTCCTACTATTACTGGTTCTATAAAGAAGCTTCAAACACTTCCAGGTTGTCTTCTGTGTCCTTATGGTTGGATTCTACATGGAGACGGCTGTTACTACTCTTCAGGTGTAACAGTATACAGAACATGGAACCAGAGCCGGGATCATTGTGAGATGATGGGAGCTGATCTACTGGTCATAAAGAACCAGGAACAGCAGGTAAGGCGTCTATGTCCATGTATAAGGAGATTATAAGAGGAGAAGACCGGCCGCAGTCCGCTGTGTCATCACATCTAGTTATATCTGTCATGTCAGGATTGTTCCTCATTTATTCCAGGAGTTTAGACACAGAGATCTCGGACAGCGGGGAGAGGACAAATACTGGATAGGACTTCACCGTGATGGAGACGTCTGGAGATGGGTGGACGGAGAACATTATAACAGCGGCTTGTAAGTGACCTCCTGACACCAGCACACACTGGTCATTACTGGGAATATAGATAATCACCTGGGTCTGGACTTCTCTTATAATCACTGATTTCTCATCATTTCTTCTTGTTTTCTTCTCTTGTTGTTCAGGATCCAGATAGAGATATATTCATCAGGACGCTGTGTATTAATGACTAAATCTGGTTATTATCAGGTTGACTGCAGATCTACATACAGATGGATCTGTCTAAAGAAAGCCGTGAGGATCTGACCTTACTTTATGTAATGTACATGAAGCTGAATAAAATGATAAAAGCTTTTCATTAGACCTGTGTGTACGGGAGACTGCAGGCACGGCAGATTTGTTACAGAAATTTCATTCCTCTGAATGGGGCCGACAGAAAATCATGAACTTGATAATCGGAACTGATTTTGAGATTTAAAATCTTTTGCTGCATCAATATAATAACAGAACATTACACGATATAATAGAAATCTAACAAGACAAACAACCAGCACCACTGAGGCCGCCTGCACACTCTGCTGAATACAGGGTTTTTTAGTGCAGATTCCCGTGTGGGAAGAACACAGAGTATTCCGGTACCAGCAATGTGTATGAGATCACACAATTCTCATGTGCACTTTACCGATTTTTTTCTGTGCGGAAATTGACCTAACAAATCCACAATGTGTCAGTTATGTTTGCAGTTTTAGCTGCGGATTTTACTCTTTTCAATGGGAAGGTGAGGTCTGTGGTAAAACCGCATCTAATCTGCACCTAAATCCATAAGTAGACATTGTGGATTTTGGTGCGGATATGCTGCACGGAAATTTGTGTGGATCTCATGTACATAAACCCGCATTTGTCTGTGTAGGTGGCCTGAGTATTAGGATAGGGCTACACAGCGACGTGTGTCACATGACTTCTTGTCCCAGAAAAGTCACCTAACATTTTTTATAATGATAGTAATGGTATTGCACGGCGACATGCTGCAACTGCGACACGACAGTCGTAAAAAAATCCAAATCAATTTCTGTGCAACTGTCCCATTGCAGTCGCAGCACAACACCATTGACTATCATTACAAAAAATGTTGCGCAATATTGGTGCAGTGTAGTTGTACCTTTTTGTCGCCCCACACATGTCGCCGTGTAGCCCTAGCCTTAGGTTATGTTCACACGGCAAAAATCTGCCACTGATTCAGCAGTGAAAAATGGACGTCTTCTCCAGCTAACTCCACAACCAAAACTCACAGTTTCCCCATCAACTTTAATGTTAAAAGCACCTTGGGGCTCATTCACTAAGACTGGCTTTTTATGCCGGTCTTAGATTCTTACTCCCTGCTACTACCCTTGTCGGCTAACCTAAATTTCATCTATGTATTTTATTACAGGTCATACAAAAATGTGTACTTAATATAATGTTATGGAACTGTTTTACTACGTAATGTGCCTGGTGTACCAGCAGGTGGCAGCAAAATAAAGGCAGAGCTACTATACAGTTTATCAGAGTGGACCTTTCCATTTCCATTCTGAATCCCCCCCTCCCCCCCCTTTCTGGAGAGAAGTGGACTGTTCTCACTTCCTTCAGTAAGGGTGGATACCAGTTAGAACCAGTTAGTTCTAGTTACCCCATGCTAGAGGAAGGATGTGCCCCTGCCAGCCAGAGCACCTTCAGCTCTGGTGGCCAGAAAGACAGAGGATTAAGGCCTCAGCAGCCAGGAGGTGTTTCCCTGGCACAAGCTAAGTCAGACCAAGTAGAGAAATGCAGTATTGGAAGAAATCTAAGTTAAAGAAAGTTAGTACAGCAGTGAGCTATAGAGATATAGCAGAGGATTTTTGCCTGCCAAGTTCACATGCCTAAGCCTGCTGGAAACCAAAATAAAGCTAGAAATATGTTCAAGTTTGCCTAAGTAAAGCTGTGTTGGATTTCAACAAAAGTTCTGGACTCATTTATTACTACAACCCTCTATTATTCCCCCTATTATTGCAACTGTAGCCAAAGCGTGGGGTCCAGCCGTTTTCCAGGTAGGAGCACCGTGACACTGCAGAGACATTTAAGGCCATCAGTATACCACTCGGCGTTCCTACACTGGGAACGAGCGTTACAACATCCTTAGTGGGCCCTGGGGGGAGGGTCGCCCATAGCAAATTGGCGTCCGTATGTTGCACTTGCGCTGCCCTAAGATTTAACAGGCTGGAGTCTCGGCCATGGCACAGCCCCTGACACACCCCTGCCCCTCCACTGTCCTGTCCAAATGCCAGACACAAGCAGGTAAACAATTAGGAGAAGGCAGAGCGTTTACCAGCGCTGCTTTCCCTTCAAACAGCTGATCGGCTGTGGCCTCTTCATAGACTAGTGGCATCATGTTCTTCAGTCACATGACCTAGGCGCTGCTCAGTCCCATTCAAGGGAATGGCTGCAATACCAATCACAGCCATGCTGTGCTTGGTAAGCTTCGATGAGGACACAGTCTCCTCAAACAGCTGTTGGGGTACCAGGCGTCGGAACCTGAGAATCTGAAATGAATGTCCTATCCAGGTCATCAGCACCTAACTCTCGGAAAAGCCATTTAATAGTCACTCGCATGATACATGTGAAATCCTCTTCTTCTTCACCTGAGGAAGTGCTCGAGGAAGAAGGTGGTCTGCCTTCAAAACACCTCGCCCCCTTTTACCATTGTTTTAATTAACCACCCCTTTACATATTCCCCGCCAGCTGTCCTGACAATCTGCTTTTCTTTATTCCATGACGGGGTCTGTCTGACCCTGTGAGCAGGAGCGTAGCTATAGTGGAGGAAGCAGCTACGGGGCCTATACTCAGAAGGAGCGAGCCCATCCGGGAGGAAGAAGCAATGACTTTGTTTAGGACCCTTCAACAATATTATACAATGACATTACATGCAGTGACATGATCTACAGTAAATACTGTACGTATAGGAAACGGATGGAGCGGCTGCCGGGCCTGGTCTGGAAGAGCTACTGTATCTTGATGAGCTACAGGAATGACACTTGAACAGGAGAAGGGGTTGCTGGGGTGGGGACCTTCAAAACTTTGCTGTGGGGCCCAGTTAGTTCTAGTCAGGCCACTGCCTGTGAGGGCGAGCTTCAGCCATAGGAATGGACAGCCCCTTTAAGCCCACACCAGAGAAGTGCCCGCGCCTGTACATCTCCAATCAGTAAGTACAAGACACCTTCATTACCCACACTCACGTCCTTTACATGTAAGTGTCCCTCTCTATCATTCTCCTCCACTTGAAAAAACTGCACCGATACTGCAGCCACGGGATGTAGCACTTTCTTCCCAAGCACAAGGATGTGATAATGGCGGGAACTTCTGGTGACTGCTGGTGACAAAAGCCCCACACAGTGTATTACCACATTGTAAGCCGTGTACCAAGGTGGGCTGCCCAGGGTACAACGAAGTCACGAACGAGGAAAGCAACTCCAAGACCGTATTATATTTAAATGTGTTAATGAACACAACCACAGATGCTGGTTACACACGAATAAATTCACATACACCCAGCCAGGGGGCTGGGGCCCTTGTGCTGTACAGCGTGGCGCCCTCTGGTGGATGCTGGAAGTAAAAGCGGTAAATTTACTTATTGGCAGGCTCAAATAGACCAGCCACGCCTTACCTGTTATTACAGCACAACAGCTTACAATCTTATTCCATGCTATAATATTTCCCCCTCATTGATTGAATAGCACGTGCCTATAGTGTTTCTCCTGAATAAACACCAGCCTGGTTTGATTTAATCGTGAAGCTTCTCAGCTCTCTGGTGTGAACTGACACTTTAAACATGAAGTCCTTGTTATTAGTAGTTAACAATAAATAACAGAAAACCTAACTAACTAACTACAGGCCTGGTCTCAGTCTTTGGGATCCTAGGCGCCAAAACTGTGATGAAATTCGCGCACGATTAGTCTTACCAAACCAGGTTGTCTCTGTATAAGCTGGTGACTGTGGACGAAACAAGGGCTTTTTCAACAAATGTGCAGTACCGCAGTGTCTGTGGCTTTGCTCCTCATCTGTGTTCCTGGCACCAATCCTCCTTCTTTTGGACACAATCAGGGTCATGGACACGATAACCTTCACTTGGTTGCAGCTCTGGTCCCTGAAGGATGCTCTCACGCATGGATGTCGAGAGATACTCCTCACACACAGCTCCTGTGTGCTTCTCTCAAGCTCACTTAGCAGACACTCACTTAGCAGATCCAAAGATTTCAGGTTCTAGCCCCCTAAGGGGTTAAAAGTTATCACTGTAAAAGAAAAATATATATATATTTAAAAAAATGTTTAAATCACCCAATCTCACAATTTTACATATAAAAATATACAAACATATTAGGTATTGCCAAGTATTGCAAATACAATGTTTTCAGTTTTTCCCCCAAAAAAATTGAAGAACTGATCAAAAAATCATACAGTGCCTTGCAAAAGTATTCGGCCCCCTGGAACTTTTCAACCTTTTGCCACATTTCAGGCTTCAAACAAAAAGATAAAACATTTTAAATTTTTGGTGAAGAATCAACAACAAGTGGGTCACAATTGTGAAGTGGAACGAAATTTATTGGATCATTTAAACTTTTTTGTAATAATAAAACTGAAAAGTGGGGCGTGCACTTGTAACTTAAGTTACCTGAAGTAAGTTTTTTTTAATTTTTTTTTAACAAGGAAAAGTAGTCCTGCATGCAGGACTTTAATCACCTCCTTCACACGATCAGTATTTGGTCAGTATTTTGCATTAATTTTAGATCAGTATTTGTAAGCCAAAAACAGGAGTGGGTCCAAAACAGAAATAAAATATTTTTATCTCATCTGTGTCCTGAATCCACTCCTGTTTTTGACTTACAAATACTGATCATATAGTCACCAAATACTGACAGTGTGATAGAGGCCTTACAGATGCTCACAACGCAAGATCCTATTATTTAAGAAGAACAGAAAAATAAATGGTGATGTCAACACAAACAGAAACAATAGTGGCCCCATGGGGGAGGGGGGTAGCAGCAGTGGCATACAGCACAACATGGTGGAAGATAACAGTAGAAGCAGAACCCCAAAACAGCAGTGTGAAAGCAAGGCCCAGCGACAAGGCTATCAATTAAAAAGCTTAGGGAGTAATTTATTATCAGATAGACACCAATTTTTAACATATACTGTATCTGGCGCAGGTTCTCATTTATCGATTTTCTAAGCCTGATTCAAGAAGACCCATTGTAGGAATGGCAGTAGAGGCTTCAAGTGGGTGGCAGCATCAGAATGGCGGCAGCAGCACGTGGCCAGAAGTAACGGCCCATTTTGCAGAATATTTCGGTGTAGCAGCACACTACATTATGATCATTAGTGGCAGAAAGATCTATTCTGTCGCATCAGGAACTGGTGTCTGGAAATCCTGGTTGATCCATGTCTGATTCATCTTTATGAAGGTTAGTCTCCCCGCAGCACTGAACCTCTGATGCCACGCAGGAAATCATGCCCATGGCAAACTTGGCCAGTTGCAGTCACACTTCGAGTTTGAATGCCTAGTAGTCCAGGGGATCTTGGATCATGAGTGACAGGGTACAGTCTAAATATGCCACCTCCTGCTGGTTCAGGTTCTGCTGCATATCCTGCTGCTGCTGGCTGGTTCCTTCAGTAGGTGGGTGAAGAAAACTATGCCTGTCTAATTTTATGACCAAAAACAGGCGAGCTTGATAAATGCGCCCCACTGACCACCCGCAGCCACAATCATAGGTGGAGATTCTCTTCATCTGCTACCACAATCAGGCAGGGAGATTGTGGGGGAGATTTATCAAAAGTGGTGTAAAGGAAAACTAGCTTAGTTGCCCATAGCAACCAATGCGATTCCACCTTTCATTTTTCAAAAAATTAAAAATGAAATGAAAAATAAAAGGTGGAATCTGATTGGTTGCTATGGGCAACTAAGACAGTTTTCCTTTTCACCAGTTTTGATCATTTCTATACAAACCGCATCATTAGAGAACACCGACTGCCGACTGCTCCTGGACTTGCCAGTATTTCAGGTCCAGGTTTGTCTCAATAATTAGTAGTAAATCACAAGTGTTTTCTGAGGCCATTAATTAGTAACAGGAAAGCTGCTAATTACCCCCTTAACGACTCTATGAGGGGAACGGTGCATATACTTCTGCTTTCTGAGTTTTCCTTTTTGGAGAAAATAACGCCAAGTTGATATATATTGTTTTTTGTTCTCACCGGAGGTTAATCAGGATTTGTAAAAGCTTGTGAGGGGCACACGAGGAGGGGGCACTTACTTCTCCCCATGACTGTAAATGGAGACATAGAGCAAAAATCACAGAGAAAAAACAAAGATAAAACATCCTCCACTATATAATAAAAAATTATGCGGATGTCCATGGCTTCATTTATGAAAAAAAAATAGATGCAAACAATATATATACACTAAGCCCTCACTCTGATATGATAAAATCCGAGCCTCTCAGCCAATATATTTTGATCAAACCACATCTGTGCCCGCCTACCCGCGCCAAGGTGGTCTCAGTCAGGCAGGTCCTACTCTAAAGGTGGTTCTTATAGGTGTGTGTGCTCCTCCTCTCATTGGTTGCTGATGCACACAGAGGTGACTAGGAGCAGCACTCTATATGTGCAGGGTCTGCTCTTCTGAAGGTAGATGCCCAACGGCATAAGTAGGTTTAGAGTAGGATGACTGTCTTTATGATAGACACACTCATATATGGGACAATCGATGGATGAGGATGTAAAAAAAAAACTTAATTTATTATTATTTGTATTAAAAATAAATAAAAACAAGAAATATAAAATATGCTATAATTAAAATTCAATGTCAGCGCTGACTGTATACATAGACTAAAATGCAAGCGAGGTGAGTATATATATATAGAAAATAAATAAATATGATGCAAAGCAAGGTACGTAGGTTTATATATATATAGCAATAAATAAGAGTGAGGCAGCTGTATAAAGTCTCTCTTTTGCTCTTCTTGGATTGATGGGATAAATGTATATATAGAATATTGAATGCAGTCAATGTTGCCTTATGTGGTATTACAAAGGCTTTTTTTGAGCTTAATTGAACAAAGTTATCCAGTGAAAACACTTATTTTTCCAAAGTTATTTTGTACATTACCCCTCCTGGGATTGTTGCTCTGTCACACTCACGCTCGCTGCAAAAGGTTTCTCCTCCGGCTGTGTATGCTGCGCACGCTCGAATAGAGCGCCTTTTCTCAGGGTCCCATGTGGTCGCTGCACTCCGCTGTGTTAGTAAGACTGCTGAGTTTCGGAGCTGTGGGACTGTGTTCTATCTTGTAGCTGGATTTTGCCACCGGGTAGATTATGTATCATCAGCGTTTTTATGTGCGATGGTTAAAGACGCTGATGACTGACTGAAACCCTCCGTCAGCAGGTTGTCAAGATGAAGGCCAAAGGGGTGACCCTATCAGCCATAGCAAGAGAAGTTGGTCGTTCCAAGTCTGTGATTTCTAGAATACGGCATCTTTACAACTCCACAAACTCATTCAAGTCCCCCAAGAAGGCTGGTCGTCCACGAAAGACAAAAGGAAGAGAGGACAGGATGTAGCGGAGAATCTCCATGGGCAATCGGTTCAACACTGCAGCTGGAATTGCTCGCCAGTTCAGAACTGAACAGGGTAAGGATCTATCTCGTCATACAGTGTCTCGACGTTTTAAGAGCATTTGGACTGAAAGCCAAAACCTCTCATTAGCAGAAAGAATCAGAAGGCTGAGGAGCATGTTGTGTGGACAGAGGAAAAGTGCTCCAGACTTCACTTTAGTGATGAAAACAAGTTTAATTTATTTGGGTCTGATGGGAAACATTATGTTCATCAACAAACTGGGGAAAGACTGAACCCAAAGTGTGTAAAGAAGTCAGTGAAAGATGGAGGAGGAAATGTCATGGTTTGGGGGGTGTTTTCAGCAGCAGGAGTTGGGCCTCTCATACAGCTACATGGCAGAGTGAATGCAAGTGTCCATCAGAACCTTCTTCAACAACACGTGGTTCCTTCCTTGCGTTTGTCACTCAATCTGCTAGCAATTTTCATGCCTGACAATGTCCCCTGTCACACAGCAAAACAGTTCCTTGAAACTGAAAACATTGAAACAATGAAATGGCCGCTCAGAGTCCTGATCTAAACCCAATAGAAAACCTCTGGAAAATCCCTGGTGACAAAGTTATGGCCGAGAAACCCACTACAGTCACCGAACTGTGGAAGAAACTGCAAGAAGAGTGGAGCAAAATCCCAGCAGAGCAGTGTGAGCGACGAGTGATGTCCTGTGGCCGCAGATGTGCTGATGGCCTGTACACTTCTACTGACCGGTGACTGTTGTAACCTTCAGAAAATTTACTTGTAGATGGTGCACCTCTTAATCCATTCCTCTGTCAGGTGGTGAGCCACTATACACTTATTCTACAAGGTTTAGAGAAGGACCTGCCTGACTGAGACCACCTTGGCGCAGGGTAGGTGGGCACAAATGTGTTTTGATTAAAATATATTGGCTGAGAGTCTCAGACTTTATCATATCAGAGAAGGGCTTAGTCCATATATAATGTTTGCATCTACTGTGCTAGTGCATTACTAACTGCACTGACTGCTCTGTACAGACGGCTGATAACTACTGACCGCCGTGTTGGATGTACGGATGTGGGTGACAAAATGTTCTTCACCAGACACAGGAAAGGGCGTCATCCTGAGAGAAGACCATCACACATCTTATACTGAAGTGTCTGTAAGACCTGACACCATTCTACAGCATCTTAAGATTCCCCGTGAGCGGCTATAGACATGGAGACTCCCGGTAAGAGACATTTCTGTAATGATTTCATCGATATTGTAAAGTGTGACTTGTTAATCTGAGCGCCAGGAGATGACTGAGAATGGGGAGAAGCTGTATTTCATTATAAACCCTCCATACACTGTAACGAGCCCTGCAGATGTGTGAGCAGGACACGGGCTGAAGAAGGATTCCATTCACTGACAGCAGCAGAGATCTAGAAAACCAGAATACCAGAACTACATCCTTTTAAAAATAAAAAAACTTTGAAAAAAGCACATATATATATTTTTTTATTATTATTATTTTTTTTGCAACACAATATTCTGACACTGAGAAGTTTTAGTCTACAGAGCAGCGTCAGGGCTTGTTTGCAGGGTGATTTGTGTTTTTTTTATTGGTATCTTTCTAGGTACAAATGGCTTTTTAATTAAGCTTTATTCCATTTTTTTAAGGGGGAAGGAGCAAGTTTTTTTCTGTTGCAGCATTCACCCCACAAAAATACATATTCTAAATATTATTAGTTCAGACAATTTTCTATGTGGCGATAAAAAATTATGTTTATTTTTTATGTAAAATTGGGAAAGGGGAATGATTTGAATTTTTCATATTTTTGTATGTGTTTTTATATATTTTTTAAAGAACCTTTTTTATTTTCTTTTACGGTCCTGTTTTGTCCCGCCAAAGGACTCTTCTGATCGCGTGTACCATAGACTGCAATAGTATACTATTGCAGTGTATGTGCTTTTTAAAGGCTGTCTCAGTCATGGCTTTGCAGGCACCCCACTATGAAAGTGCAGGGAACCTGTTGCAAGGTTGTGGTACCAACCATTCGGAGTCGGTTTCTATTACACAGCCGACACTCGTCGAATATGGAGGAGGCTCAGTTCGTAAACCCGCTCCAATGACGTACAGTTATGTTGTGGTGCTCCAATAACAGCAGATTCCAGATACATCAAACAATAAATTGTCACTTGAACAAAGTCAGATCCGTCAACAGCAATCTGATGGTTTTGAGGTAGAAAACAAATCAGGAAGTCTGTGTAATATTTTCTACTATTAGGTCAGAACAGATGTAGGTTGTAAGAAGGTTTTCTAAGTAAACTAAAACTAAACTCCGCCTTAGACAATCCCTTTTACTGAACGCGTCCACAACAATAATCTGATTATAAGGTGTCCTAAGTGTCCAAACCTCCTGCAGCGCCACCACGGGGGGAGAAGATGTATTACACTATCTCCACTGAACTGAATGGCCTGTCAGTGTTATACATAGAGATGTCGGATCCTCCAGAACCAGTTACTTCAGAATTACCTAATGAACGTTCTCATAATGTCCACAGATAACAAGATCTGGACGCCTTCCTGGAAATTCCTGATTATTACTGTCCTCCTAGGAGCCAATATTGTTCTCATCCGTATTATCGAAGCACTTGGTAAGTCTGACAACTCCTATAGAAGAAAGGAGGGTCTGCTCATTGTCACTGATGATGTTACTAATTACTAATATTAATGTTTCCTTCTCTAGTTTATAATCGGGAACTCTCTGAAGCTAAACACTCCGAAATCTCCGAAATTCTGCATGAGCTCTGTATGAACAGCAGTGACATGCCCGGAGGTGAGTACCAGAGAACGTTATGTCCTCAACCGCTGATTTCTTTCTGAAGAGAAATATATTACATTCTACTATACATACTGTATTTTTCACAAAATAAAACTTACTTTTTTCCCCCAAATGTGAAGTGAAAATGGCAGTGTGTCTTATTAAGCAAATAGTATACAGGAGCACGGGGAGCGGTGAGTGTAGCACTGACTGTACTCACCACTCACTGGTCTTCTTCCAAGTGCCTGCTCTGCTGTGTCCTGACTGCGTATAGTGCCAGGACATAGTCCACAGGTCACAGTGCAGAGCGGTGCCAGCAGGAGACCGGAGAGCAGTGAGAGCAGGAAAAGACGTCCGGAGCAAGGGAGGTAAGTAGTTTTATTTATTTTACTGTCTGGTCTAAGGTCTGATGAAGAATGAGGGTCTGATTGGGGGGTCTGATCTCAGGTCTGATAAAGATTGGGGTTTGATTTGGGGTTTCATGAAGATTAGGGGTCTGCATAGTATGATCAGGTCCATCTTGTATCTTGTTAGGGCCTATTCACAAGGCTGTAGTACCACCATGCTGGTGTTGTGGACCACCAACCACGGGTCAGCAAAACATCACACTGGCTATGCAAATTCAAAAATTCGCATCGTGGTTCAGACCACTATCCATGAGATAAGTTGAAAGATAGGAGGTGTCATACCTTTTGCAGAGCAGAGGCACTGATCCGGAAGGGCTTCTTTGTGTTTCCATGGGGTTCCAGGTCCATCTTCTCACCCCGAAAAGAGAATAGAACATGTTTTATCTTCTGCTGTATCTTAAGGATCACTTGCCGCATTGAAGTCAAAGGGTCCGCCCCACAATGCGGCACTCATACAGCCGGTGCCCTGTTTTCCAGACCCATGCTTTATGGTTCTCAACACAGTCATGAAAGCACTACAGCCGTGTGAACCTTTAGAGTCACAGATGATACTACAACCTGATATTAATGGATTCTGAAAAATTACAACAAAAACAATAATATAAAATCCCCATAAATATCATTGTCTTCCCTTTTATTCATCATGTTTTTCAACAATTCTATGTAGATGGTTCTCAGTTCTTTTGGTTCTTTGCTTTCTGGGAGAATCTGGGTGACAACTGTGACCTCTGCTCCAACCTGTAGAGGACGGTCACCATTTGACATTGCTGGACACTAAATCTGCATCTCTATTGTACTGTACTTCCCTCTACCTGTACTACATGTACTGTACTGCTCTCTACCTGTACTACATGTACTGTACTGCTCTCTACCTGTACTACATGTACTGCTCTCACCTGTACTACTGTACTATACCTGTACTACTGTACTATCTAACTGTACTAATGTACTGTACTGCTCTCT
>ONZH01004316.1:0-37296 GCA_900303285.1 Rhinella marina
TCAAAAAAATACCTTATAAAAATGAATAAGGCGGATCTTGCTGGTGGTGATTAGATAGGCCTTGCAGGGCAGAATAGTCTCTTTCCCACTGTTGCTGTCAGCCGGCGATAATGTTACTGCCAAACGTCTTGTGTCATGTCATGGGCTGGGCGAACCCGAAGTCTCCAAAACCCTTTTCAAAACCAAACACTGTTGTCTACTGGCCGGCAGACACCGCTGTGTTCATTAATATGGGAAAATGGTTGTGGGAAAAAAACTCTGTCTTCTTCACACTATGTCAGGACCAGAAAGTGTTAAGGTTTAACAAAACACTCAAAATACAGGTTTTTCAGAAATATTTTAGAATATAAAAAACTTTTTTTAAAAATAATCTAATAAACAAAAGAAAGGAACAAAAAAAAAAAAAGATTACGCCGGCCTTTGCCGACGTTGGGCCATCATGTCCCGCAGCTCTTGCAGCTCCAGTTGCAGGCCACTGCTCCCTGTCGGTTGGAGCTACAAAAGATAAAACATACATTTAGCTCATATTTTGAAGACAGAAGGTCCACCCATTACACTTTTTATTTTACCTACCTTCTACCTCTGGTAGTTGGGCTGGTGATGTTGGAGGGACAGGTGGGGTGCTCTCTCGCTGGGGTGGAGGACGGTGAGAGCGGCTCCTCTGTGGTGCAGCAGCTGTCAAAAATCATTAAATAATGGCCTAAGGCTACTTCTACACTAGCGGCAGCCCGGATCCGGCAGGTGAAGGGTCCCTCCGGATCCGTGCTGCCGCAGGTAAACGTGTAATTCACTGTAATGGGGGCGGGCCGTCGGTTATATGTTGTATTTTCGCTTTGGCTGCCTCTCAGCAGGGGTTAACGTGCTGCGGCCGGATCCACGGCCCGTCCCCATTACAGTGAATAGGGCTGGAGCGCGGTTCCGGCCCCACACGTGTACCTGCAGCAGCACGGATCCGGACGGACCCTTCACCCGCCGGATCCGGGCTGCCACTAGTGTAGAGGTAGCCTTACATTCAACTCTAATGAACAGTTGTAGCTACATGGGAATAGTTTGGGGCTGGAGGATCCCGTTCCTAAACACTAGTGCTCTTACTGCAGCTGCACTCCCACGTTGCTTGGATGAAAAATAAATTAAATATGTTTTACACTTACTAGAGACTGCAGGTACTTCAGGAGCCGTCCTGCCTCGACGGTGGTGACGCCGTCGTTGACGGTGCTCTGCAACATAAAAAACGTACACAATTGTTAGATGATGACTCTTTTTAATACTAACACATACTACTATGAAGATATGGGTGTGAGAGGGGGGCCATATCATATTTTTTTCTTCTAAAAAGGTATTTATAGCAATAGATAACGTTATCGTCGCAATAATTTTCTTAATATCGTTAACACGGTGCGGTAGGAATACTTTGGAAATCGCTCACTGGCAGTAGCTGCAGCATGGGCACGTCTTTGAGTCTGTGTGTAGGAGGAGGAAGCGCTAACTATGAAGGGGCATATACAGTGCCTTGCGAAAGTATACAGCCCCCTGGAACTTTTCAACCTTTTGCCACATTTCAGGCTTTAAACAAAAAGATATAACATTTTAAATTTTTGGTGAAGAATCAACAACAAGTGGGTCACAATTGTGAAGTGGAACGAAATTTATTGGATCATTTAAACTTTTTTTGTAATAATAAAACTGAAAAGTGGGGCATGCAAAATTATTCGGCCCCCTTGCATTAATACTTTGTTGCGCCACCTTTTGCTGCGATTACAGCTGCAAGTCGCTTGGGGTATGTCTCTATCAGTTTTGCACATCTAGAGACTGAAATTCTTGCCCATCCTTGCAAAACAGCTCGAGCTCTTTAGGTTGGATGGAGAGCGTTTGTGAACAGCAGTTTTCAGCTCTTTCCACATATTCTCAAATGGATTCAGGTCTGGACTTTGACTTGGCCATTCTAAGACCTGGATACGTTTATTTTTGAACCATTCCATTGTAGATTTTGCTTTATGTTTGGGATCATTGTCTTGTTGGAAGATAAATCTCCGTCCTAGTCTCAGGTCTTTTGCAGACTCCAACAGGTTTTCATCCAGAATTCTCCTTTCACACTAGTGCATTTGCCTGACACAAACGGGAGAACAGACAGCACCATTAACAATAATGACTAGAATACCTTCACTTAAGTTGTTAGAGGCGTTGCCTAGCATGAAACAAAATTACTGCAGCGCACTACGCACGCCCACGTTGTCCTTCTATACTTTTTTTCATTATTGGCACTCACTGCTGGTATATATACAATATAGTACACTATTTTTTTTACATGTTTTTACTTATTAAATATTTTGTTACTCATCCTACCGTATATCTGCGTGGATCTCATTAAGCCGCTCTGGGCATTTGAATATCAGATCGGACCATTTCCGCTGGATCTGGACCGGGGTCCGCACGGTGTGGAAACGATGGCACAAGCCTCGAATCACCTGCTGGATCACCTCCTTCTTATGCTGGTTTGGATGGCGGTGTGTGCCATAGTAATCCTCTCTGTCCATCAGCCGGATCAGGTATTTCAGCTCTCCAGAGCTGAATGATGAGGATCGCCTGGATGCCATTTTCAACTATTCGCTCTGCCTCTGAGGACTGCACGCCACGGCCTCACGTCGTCCATGCCTGCGTACTACGTAATCGCTAGACAATAGCACGCTGAGGATTCGTACGCAATTTGTACGCTCATGCGTAGTCTTCTAAGAAGTTGTGTACCTTTTTAACAACGTTCTTTATTAGTGCGCGAATGTTCGCTAGCAGCCACATAATAACGTATATTTTGTACGCAAATACAACAAATCTATTCCTCGAATACACGAATCTTACGAAAAGTTCGGCGAATGTTCGGCGAATAAAATTTTGAATGATTCGCTCTTCTCTATTTCTAAGTAGTCAGAACACCTTTAATGTCACGGCTGTCCAAAATAAGAATATTTTATACAGTATGTATTTGACAAAAGAAAATCAGTAGTGGTTATTAAATATTTATACCAGCTTTTCTCAATGTAATGATTGTCAATGGTAGACTGCAAGCTGCTACTCAGCATGTGCTGTTGTGGCAGTTCGTAGCCTGCTGGTAGAGTCATCTGGTTTCAGCCTTGCTTATGTGTGATATATTACATAGATAAATATAAAAAATATATACAGTCAGGTCCAGAAATATTTGGACGGAAGGGTAAGCAGGTAATAGACTTCATGAAAGCGAATACAGAGGGTTCACCCCAAGGTGCAAAACATTAATCAGCCTGAAAAAATAGAAAGATCAAATTAGACTTTGCCAAATAACATCTAAAGAAGCCAAACCAGTTCTGGAACTGCATTCTCTAAAAACAACCTGTACCAGATTGATGGAAAGAAGAAAGTACGGAGAAGGCACGGTACAGCTCATGATCCAAAGCATACCACATCCTCTTTAAAACATAGCAGAGGCAGCGTGATGGCATGAGCATGCGTGGTTTCAAGTGGCACTGGGTCACTAGTGTTTATTGATGATCTGACTGAAGACAGAAGCAACCAGATGAAATCTGAAGTGTACAGGGATATACTTTCTGCTCAGATTCAACCAAATGCAACTAGGTTGTGTAACAGAGTCTTGTGTGTGCCGGTGTTACCCTGCTTCCCACCGCGGGCCTGGGCGCCGTGTTCAGCGGTGATCTGCTGCCTGTGCTTCCCGTTGACCACTGCAGTCCTGGGTTCTGTCTGTGTAAATACTGTTGCTGTGGGATCTGCTCCAGACTTTCCATTCAGCCCTGGCTACAACATGCTTGCTGCTTATTCTTTGCATCACTCCACACAGTGGGCTGAATCATGTGACCTCGTTGACCAACCCTAGCCCTCCTGCTCATATATAAGTGGCTCAGCCCTCTTCCTAGATGCCTCAGTGTCAAGGTCCTTGTGTCCTGTTTGGTTACTATTGTGCCTGCTTGAATTCCTGTGTTCCTGACTTGTGCTAGTGTTCCTGTTTTCCGCTATCTGCTTCATCCCTGCCTGCTTGCTTAGACCTTCTTGTTGCTGACCCCGATTGCCTGACCTGTACCTGTGCCGCCTGCCCTGACCTTTTGCCTGTCTGACTTCGCCTCTGCCTTATCCTTCGGTCCTGCATTGTTGCTCCTGGTGATGACTCGGCCCTCTGACCACGGCTGTACATCTGGTACCTTCACAGGTACCTCCTGGTCCACCTGGACCAGCTGCCTCGTGTGCCTATACTCCTCAGGAGGTAGAGACCTGGTGATCCCTTCGGAAAGTCTATCCCCACCATCAAGGGTAGGGATGAGCGAACTTTTGAAAAGTTTGGTTTCGCTTCGCTTCGGCGAACTTTCGTGAAGTTCGGATTCGTACGAACTGAACCTAAAACGAACCTTGCTATAACGGCTGAATAATTGCTGCTACAATAATGGGAGTCTGATAGGGTATAGTTTCGTTTACTTGCAGTTGCTATTACAATGAAAAAAGTGGAAAAAATCGAAGTGACTTCAACAACGGCGACGCAAAATATACGCATATTTGAGAATTTACACTAATGCGTACGCTAATGCGAACATTCCCGCACAAATAACGAACATACAGTGTAGCGTTGTCAAAGGTACGCTACTTAACTGAATATGTACGCATTAGCGTACGCATACACTGCGTCTGCGAACATTCCTACTCAAGTAACGAACATACAGTCTAGCGTTGTCAAAGGTACGCTACTTAACTGAATATGTACGCATTAGCGTACGCATACACGGCGTCTGCGAACATTCCTACTCAAGTAACGAACATACAGTCTAGCGTTGTCAAAGGTACGCTACTTAACTGAATATGTACGCATTAGCATACGCATATACTGCGTCTGCGAACATTCCTACTCAAGTAACGAACATACAGTCTAGCGTTGTCAAAGGTACGCTACTTAACTGAATATGTACGCATTAGCGTACTCATACACTGCGTCTGCGAACATTCCTACTCAAGTAACGAACATACAGTCTAGCGTTGTTAAAAGTACGCTACTTAACGGAATACGTACGCATTAGCGTACAAATCTTGGCATGGCATATTCCATACCCTAAATATACGCATATTTGAGATTGTTCGCTAATGTGTATGCATTTTATGAATTCATACGCATTAGCGTACGCATTAGCGTACATTCTCAATAAATATGCGTATATTTTGCGTTGCCGTTATTTTAACCAGATTCGTTACGAACTTTCTCAAAATTCGGTTCGGTGACGAACCGAACTTTTGGGAAAGTTCGTAACGAATCTGGTTCGTTACGGTTCGGTTCGCTCATCCCTAATCAAGGGTATTGTGAAGATCGAGGGGTTCACTTAGACAACGCCCTTAGAGGAGGTAGGGCACGAGGTACAGTGGGTTCACACCAGCTGGTTCGTGACAGGTTGATTGGATGGTACTTCACAGTACAGATAAACAATGACCCAAAACATACTGTGAAGGCAACCCAGGAGAATTTTAAGGCAAAGAAGTGGAATATTTTGCAATGGCCAAGTCAAACACCAGATCTCAACCCGATCGAGCATGAATTGCACTTGCTTGAGACAAAACCTGAGGAAGAAAGACCTACAAACAAGCAACAACTGAAGACAGCTGCAGTAAAGGCCTGGCAAAGCATCATACATGAGGAAACCCAGCATTTACTAGTGTCCATAGGTTCTAGACTTCAGGCAGCCATTGCCTGCAAATGATTCCCGACAATGAACATTTCATTTATGGTAATTTTAATTTGTCCAATTACTTTTGAGCCCCTAAAAGAAGGAGTCTTTGTAGAAAAATGGTTGCAATTCCTAAATGTGAAAGTCTACACTTCAATTGCGTTTCAGTTGTTTCATTTCAAATCCAGTGTAGTGGCATGCAGAGAAATCATGAAGATTGCGTCACTGTCCAAATATGTACTTTATACTTTAAAAAACAGCAAGGAACAATTGAGTATATAAAGGGAATGTGTCATCAGAAAGTGCTCTATTGTTTAAATTTTTATGTTAAATATATTTTAAAGAATTTTTCATGGTTAATTTTTAGTGATGAGCGAATCGAAGCGGCAATATTCGTGCCCGCTTCGGCTCGGCTCGGCATCCCGAGGCAGCGCAGATTCGTGATTATTCGTGCGTCTCTGCAAGTTTGAAATGCCCGTTTTTTTCAGCCAATCAGCATCAAAGTGAAGCCTGTGGGAACGCCTGCTGTGATGTAACAGTCCCTGCTGTGATGTAACATGCCGTGAAGAGCCGGGTACCCGCAGGACCGGACCTTCTAAATTGAGGGTCTGGCTCTGGGGCGGCTGCAGGCTGGTACCATTAGGCTGGGAAGGGCCAATAACTGTGTCCCTTCCCACCCTGGTAGTGCCAGGCTGCCGCTGCTGGTTGTATCTGGCTGGCGAAGGAAAAAAGGGGGGGACCCCACGCCATTTCTTTTTTTAATTATTTAATTATTTTTGTAAAAAAATGGCGTGGGGTCCCCCCCCCTAATAATAAACACAGTGATGTCAAAGTCCAGGGATAATACACACAGTGATGTCACTGTACTGGGATAATAAACCTCAGATCAACACATTGTGCTCCCATCAGACCTCAAATCAGCGTCTTGTTCCCCCATCAGACCTCAGGTCAGCGTCTTGTGCCCCCATCAGACCTCAGATCAGCGTCTTGTGCCCCCATCAGACCTCAGATCAACACAATGTGCCCCCATCAGAGCTCAGGTCAGCGTCTTGTGCCTCCATCAGACCTCAGGTCAGCGTCTTGTGCCCCCATCAGACCTCAGGTCAGCGTCTTGTGCCCCCATCAGACCTCAGGCCAGCGTCTTGTGCCCCCATCAGACCTCAGGTCAGCGTCTTGTGCCCCCATCAGACCTCAGATCAACACAATGTGCCCCCATCAGACCTCAGGTCAGCGTCTTGTGCCCCATCAGACCTCAGGTCAGCGTCTTGTGCCTCCATCAGACCTCAGATCAGCGTCTTGGGCCCCCATCAGACCTCAGGTCAGCGCCTTGTGCCCCCATCAGACCTCAGGTCAGCGTCTTGTGCCCCAATCAGACCTCAGATCAACACAATGTGCCCCCATCAGACCTCAGGTCAGCGTCTTGTGCCCCATCAGACCTCAGGTCAGCGTCTTGTGCCCCCATCAGACCCCAGGTCAGCGTCTTGTGCCCCCATCAGACCTCAGATCAGCGTCTTGTGCCCCCCATCAGACCTCAGGTCAGCGTCTTGTGCCCCCATCAGACCTCAGGTCAGCGTCTTGTGCCCCCATCAGACCTCAGGTCAGCGTCTTGGGCCCCCATCAGACCTCAGGTCAGCGCCTTGTGCCCCCATCAGACCTCAGGTCAGCGTCTTGTGCCCCCATCAGACCTCAGATCAACACAATGTGCCCCCATCAGACCTCAGGTCAGCGTCTTGTGCCCCATCAGACCTCAGGTCAGCGTCTTGTGCCCCCATCAGACCCCAGGTCAGCGTCTTGTGCCCCCATCAGACCTCAGATCAGCGTCTTGTGCCCCCATCAGACCTCAGATCAACACAATGTGCCCCCATCAGACCTCAGGTCAGCGTCTTGTGGCCCCCCTCAGACCTCAGATCAACACAATGTGCCCCCATGTGCCCCCATCAGACCTCAGGTCAGCGTCTTGTGCCCCCATCAGACCTCAGGTCAGCGTCTTGTGCCCCCATCAGACCTCAGGTCAGCGTCTTGTGCCCCCATCAGACCTCAGATCAACACAATGTGCCCCATCAGACCTCAGGTCAGCGTCTTGTGCCCCATCAGACCTCAGGTCAGCGTCTTGTGCCCCCATCAGACCTCAGGTCAGCGTTTTGTGCCTCCATCAGACCTCAAGTCAGCGTCTTGTGCCCCCATCAGACCTCAGGTCAGCGTCTTGTGCCCCCATCAGACCTCAGGTCAGCGTCTTGTGCCCCCATCAGACCTCAGATCAACACAATGTGCCCCCATGTGCCCCCATCAGACCTCAGGTCAGCGTCTTGTGCCCCCCTCAGACCAGCGTCTTGTGGCCCCCCTCAGACCTCAGATCAGCCCACGCAGCCACTTTAAAAAAAGCATACTTACCTGTTCTGGCCGCCGCTGTCCTCAGGCTCCCCGCTCCACTGTGTTCCCTGCCGGCGTGCACTATGACCTGACGCTGCGTCAGGTCATAGTGCGCGCCGGCAGGGAACACAGTGGAGCGCGGAACCTGAGGACAGCGGCGGCCAGAACAGGTAAGTATGCTTTTTTTAAAGTGGCTGGGTGGGCTGATCTGAGGTGTGAGGGGGCGCGGGGCCCCCCATGAAATCATTGGAGCGGGGGCCTGGAGCAGTAGCTCCAGGTGCTCCAATTATAATCCGGCCCTGGCAGCGCGGCAGATATTAGAACATGGCAACCGCATTAAAGTGATGCGCGCGCCATGTTCTATGTATCGGACGGCAAGAAAACTCGGTATCGAGCTTCGGTACCGCACTAGGTACCGAAACCGTACCGAGTTTTCGATATATCGTGCAACACTACTTTCAACTACCTCACCCCCCGACACCTGTGTCTCGCCATTGTCCACCACCTCCTCAGACAACACTGGTAAATCCCCACTGTCAGCACACTGAGACTGCAAAAGGTATTGCGAATTGGGGCAGAGAATGTTCTGGGGTAGCACATCAGAGAAGGGGTGACTATGGGGTTCCAGGGAGTACGTGACCACATGCAATCTCCATCCAAAAAGTCATACTGAGGCTCACCACCATGCTTTACACTGCAATCTTATTGAAAGACAGACAATCAGGGGTTCACCGCCAGGTTGTCAGGCAGCATTTTTAAGTGGGTCACCATTACCGTGTCCCTGAAAATTGCCTTGGGGTCATCACCAGACTATTGACCAGATTTAGAAAAAATGGTGCAATTAGGGAGCCTCAGAGGCATCCCTACATGCTGCACCTGGTGTTTCCTATCCATTTCCAAGGTGTTTCCATCTTTTTCTGAGGTTTTCACATGTTGGGGCAAACTTGACTGTGCAGAACCTTTGGCCCCTGCAAAAATATTCGGGTCTCCCATAGACTTTAATGGGATTCGTGATTCGGCTTGAACCCACGAATCCCGCGGAAAATTCGGGCCGAATACCGAATCTCCGAATCTTTTAGGATTCGCTCAACTCTATTAATTTTCCATGTTGCTGTTTATACTTAAAAAATCCTAAAATCCTGCAGTTTTTGCACTGGCCACTAAGTCTAATATGTGCCACTTCTTATTCTGTACAGATCACTTTACTGCAGTCATCTCATTATCATTACAGACAGGATTAAAATGAGAGGTAACCCCTATATAGAGACAGCTTATCAGATCACTTCTGACCTCTACACAGGTGACAGAGCATGCCTAGAAAACTCTCCCATAGAAATCAATGAGTCTTCCTCTGTCCATTGTCTCTATGGTTCATGTACCTGCTGTAAAACAGTTCTCAGAAAGAATTATTGGGAACACATTCCCTTTAAGAATTCTGCTTGTAGTCCTTGAATGGTAGCCTTCATTGTTTAGCTCCAGAAGATGAACATCTGATTTGGCTATGTGATGACTGCATAGGTGCATGCATGGATGTAGCCATAACCATAGCAGCCATAGCACTTGCCATGGAGCCCAGAATTTGGGGGTGGGGGGTTCAAATGCCCAAAACTTGTAGCTGTGGGGAATAATAATATGGTAGCTTTTTGCTATAATATGGGTTTTCCGATACATGGTGCTATAATACAAATCTTTACTATTTCCACCTAAGCTGCTATTTTAATTAATTTTCTTACACTATGTGGTGGGGACCCCATCTTATTTTGCCATGGAGCTCCATGAATTACAGTTACACCCCTTAGTGCACAGCTTGTTACATTACAATTATCAGAGGGGTGTCTCATAATAATTTCAGATTCTACCACAAAGTGGATTTTGACAACTACATATTGGTCACTAATATGTGTAATCCATTCGTTTCTACTTCAAACTTCAGAACTTCTTAGCTCATCTCACAAACAAATCTCACAAAAATGATGAACTACTGTAAGTTATGACCATGTGACCACTTTACTGTTGAAAATATATGATCAGCCAGGTGTCAGGGATTGCGTGCATTAAAACTGTGTATTGATCTTCTGACCTAATAGCTGGACTGAAAATTCAATCTTCTTTATATGGGTTTTGCCTACTCGAGCAATCCATAGGAAATCTAATTCTGAAATGTAAATACAAACTCCCTGTATTTGATATATGCTCAGTCATTCATTATGGAGGTTCAGAGCTCTACTTTGTCACCGTCACTTCATTTACCTCCAGTGTACATGTTGAATATTCTGACTTCTGTAATGAGTTGATGCATTTTATTATGTTGCAGCAACTTTATTTACTGCGTAATAAAAATTCTTCAGGGAAATAGATGTCCTGGTTTTCCCATATAGAAATGTTGCTGCAATCATTTGTATTGATTGAGCCCTTGCTTTATAGTTCTGCTTTATTCTAGCTTGCCTTATCTGTATAGTTATAGTACAAATAGCAGTCATTCGCTTTAAGAACCTTTTTCTCCATAATTCTATTAGTCACCTAATGAAGCCATCCAGAATATTTGTGGGCCTTTCACTCTCCTGTAATGTGTTCTTCCAAATATATTTTGTAACAGCACAATTAACATACTTCTACATTAAGGCTGGGGCTAGCTTGCCGTGACACCCATCACACAACCAAAGATCACAGTGTAGCAGTGCAACCATTGAACTGAATGTGGTTGCAGCATAGAAACATAGACTGATGGGAGAAAAAGACCACCTGGTCCATTTAGTCTGCCCTTCTTTCTTAGGATAGATGTGTTTATCTCAGGCATGTTTTAATTCACTTACTGTAGGTTTCCCAACCACATGTGCTAGAAGTTTGTTCCAAGCTTCAACCACTCTAAAATAATACCTCCTGACATTGCTCCTAATCTTAGCCCCATTTAATTTCAGATTGTGCTCCCTTGTTCTTATATTTAGCTTATTGTTGAGAACACTTCCCTACGGAGTCTTATTTAACCTTTAACATATTTAAAGGTTTCAGCACCTCTACATAACTTTGGTGGATCCACTACCAGCCAAGAGGCTTATTAAGACCGGCGTCTAAAATGCCAGTCTTAATAGATGACCTCTTAATTTCTTTAAGTCTCTCTTGGCATGTTTTATGCTTAAGACCCTCGACCATTTTTGTAGCCCATCTCTGCACCCATTCCATTTCATCTATGTCTTTTTGTAGGTGAGGTCTCCAGAACTGACACAGTATTCCAGACATGTTCTTACTAGCACTCTATACAGTGGAATCGCAATCTCTCTTTTCCTACTGGTTATACCTCTAAATATACAGCCAGGCATCAAACTTGCTTTACTTACTGCTCGTCCACACTCATTTTGAAGCTGTCTTACATTTGGAAACATTGAACTGCAGTTTCCATTGTTTGGACCATTTACCTAATGAAGCTACATCTTTCTCCATGTTAAATGCCCCCAATCCCCCAGGAATATTAACCCTATTACACACTTTTACATCATCGGCAAACAGTCAAACCTTACCTACCGAACCTTCTCCTATGTCGCCTACAAAGATATTAAAAAGAATAGGATGAATCCTTGAGGTACACAACTTGTGACCCATTTCTCCTCAGAATGTACCCCATTAACAACAACACTCCAATCTACATATCCAACAGCCAACTGCATGACTCGCAAGTAGCTTTGACTGCAAACTCACAATTGCAAAAAAATCCAACACTGGCTGGTTGCAGCAACTTGCGAGTCTTGATGCAACACCATTCATTTGGATGAATGCACTGCTACACTGCGATCTTTGGTTGTGCAGTGGGTGTCATGGTCAAGATTTCTGTGTAGCCCTATCATAATTTGTTTCAGTTCAAGGTGTTTTTCTAGAGTTTTGTTGCATTTTTTCATTGTTTCGAAGTGCAGAATGTATTCATTTTTCTGCCATCTTTTTCTGCCATCTTTTTCACAGACTTAACTATCAGACTTCAAAAATAAAAACCTTACAGATGTAATGAATAAAAAAATGTCACAGATGATGTTTAAAATGTGTGGAGTTTTCTTACAAACAGAAAAAAGTGCATGTGTAAAGGAGGCTTAAAATGAATAGTTCTTAGCTGTGAAGTTTTGTTGATCTTGAAAAGTACATTCGGTTCCATTTTCCATTAAATGTACAAATTGTATGATGTAAAGTCCATGGTCAATACACACATTCAGCTGACGTCAAGCAAAGTCTTGCAAAGAATTGTAATGTTCTGCTCTCTGGCTAATTCTATGAGCTTAAATACCAAGTGTTAGTTGCAGTGACTCTATTACAGTGCTAGCTACAGTGACCATATTACAGTGCTAGCCACAGTGCCCCCATACATACCAGTCACATACCAGGACAAATAGAATTAAGTTATTTTGTTTGGAATATGGTCACTTGTAAGAAAACAATGGGTAACATCATTCTAACATCATTCTACAGAATACATGTCCTCAATGTGAAAACTAAATTATACCTCACTCCAGGCTAATGGACGTGACTGTGTTGTGTTTTCTATAGACATTGATGAATGCACTACAGGAAGACACAGCTGCAGTAATGATACTGCTTGCTTCAATTTGGATGGTGGATATGATTGCCGTTGTCCCCATGGAAAAAACTGTTCTGGTGATTGTATACATGAAGGAAAAATCAAGCATAATGGACAGATCTGGGTTCTGGAAAATGATAGGTGCTCAGTATGTTCTTGCCAGGTTAGTTAAACTGATGTCTTGACCATCTGAATCTTAGTCTTCTACCTATCTGCATAGTACTACGTAGTTTCCAATAGTTGCAATAAAATGAAATCATTTTTGTTTGAATTGTCACAGGTTGGGTTGGTAATGTGTCGCCGTATGGTTTGTGACTGTGAAAACCCAACGGTTGACTTGTTTTGCTGTCCTGAATGTGATCCGCGACTCAGCAGTCAATGCCTGCATCAAAATGGAGATGTTACATATAAAAGTGGGGACACTTGGGTACAGAACTGTCAGCAATGCAGATGTTTGGTAAGTACAAGAGAGCACAAAAAAATAAAAATTCAGGGCAACTTCAGCTTTTAATGTTTTATGTCTTGTGCAGAAGTAAAGCTACTGTACTAGATAGCTTTGATATATTGAAACAGAGCTACTCGATACAATGTATGTGTCTGGTATTATAACTTAGCACAAGTCAAGTGATCATCCTTTTACAAACCCATGTGGAATTTCCTCTGCATCCTAAGAGTAGGATATTAAACTTTGCAGTCTCATCTTTTCAGTAGACGGCGTTGTTGACACGTACTGTAACAGTGACAGAATTGTCAACTATACTGTAAAGAATGACGTGGTATAAAACGCAGGCCAGCCACGAACATCTAAAATGCACTGCATGTCTCTTAGAGGTCACATACATTAGTCTACATTTTTCTTTTCCTGCATTATGTAATTTCAGGGCATCTTAAAAAAGGCCTTCATAAGAATTGTAGGACAAGCCAAGGTGCTGAACTCTACACATAAAAGATTTCTACCTTTTCAGTTGGGGAGTTGTGGAGTTTCATACTCTTTTTTTAAATTTTTTTAGCATATTGTTTACTGGTTGTATTGTACTGTATCTTAAACAGAAAAAATCCAGCATCCAAGATAAATAAAAACTTATTAGGCTTTATGGATATCAGTTTAAAACCCACACTTACAATTTTTGGGTCAAATGTAGCCCTTAGTCATAGCAAACAGGTGCAACAATGACAACATTTAAAATAGAAAATTAATATGTGTCAAGTTATCTTGTAGCTAATCTGGTCGTGTGGTGTAAAATCTGGTCAGGTAATACCTGTTCAGGCCATCACATGACCTCCATGCATCATGTGATCTTCTTACATAGATGAAGAATAAGAAAAACATCAACATAGTTATCTACCTGAATTAAATGAAAGTGTTAGATCCACATATTCTGCTGCATCTTGTACTTAAGAGGCCCTTAAACCTTCAATAGCTGTCAATCGGCCATGTTGAATACTTAGTGTTGCCCACCAAACACATGCACAAGGGAAGAAGGGTAAGGTGCTGCTAGACACTCCTGATATTGGCTTATTACCCGTCGAGAACAAAAAGATTGGGCATTGACATTAAACATGCCTAATCCTTCTTTCTCCCAACATAATTTGCTTGGGGAAAGTTGGCATCTCTTCCCCATAAACATAAAATATTTGGTCTATCTACTAAAATAGATGGATTCACCCAACGTTATTCCTATATATTTAAGGCTTCTTAACATATTATAGTAGATGAATTTCAAATACCTGAACAGAGATACAGTAAAACACTGTAATAATGTGTTTGTTTCTTTTTGCAGCAAGGAGAAGTAGATTGCTGGCCCTTGCCTTGCCCAGAAGTTGACTGTGAATTTAGCGTGGTTCCGGAGAGTGAGTGCTGTCCACGTTGCATCAACGACCCCTGCCATGCTGACATAATACGCAATGACATCACAAAGACATGTGTTGATGAAACAAATGTAGTTCGTTTTACAGGCTCTTCTTGGATTAAGCATGGCACAGAGTGCACCCTCTGTCAATGCAAGGTAAAATGATTCATTTTATGTGAATGCTAGTGGCTGGAGCTCAGTACAAGGAACCATAAACATCGTGGATACTTAGTCAAGACTGGAGACAAATATATTCCACAGCGCTTCATAGTCTGGAGTTCATGTACAAACAGTCATAAATAAGATTTGCAACAAACAATTCAAGAATTAAAACAAGACGAATAAAGCCCTGCTCACATGAGCTTAATGGGGGTAGCACTGAAGGTAAAAAGTGCTGATTTTGTACAATGGTCTAGCCATCTTAACACAGTAGGGGACTAGCTATAAAGCTGCATGAGCCAGTCACTTGCCGATATCTGTGGTGCCTCTGATTGCATGGGGTATGTTAATGTTTGATGATGGATCAAATTCAGAAAAATGATGAAGGGTGGGGAGGACAAAGAAGAAGAGTTATATTAGGGGATGTAATAGGCCAACCTAAAAAGATATGTTTTTAGGGTGTGCCTAAAATTGTGGATGTTGTGAATGAACCTAATTGCTTAGGGTAGGACATTCCACTGAACTGGTGTAGGTCGGGAAAAGTTTTGAAGATGGGAGTGAGAGTTCGGATTATGGTGGATATTAGTCGTAAATCCTTGGCTGTAAAAGATTACCTAGTACTTCTTGCAAATAAGTTCTTTCATTGCTACTTACATGTACACTAACTTTACTACAGATTTGTAACATTTGCTTTTGTAAATGATGGCCCAGAGTTTGCTCTTTGGTTCCTTTGTTAGATATGAAATACAATATCCCTATATGTAGTCACATATCCATTACCGTCTGTTACCGTCTGTATATCACAGCCTTACTTTCTTGTAAGTAGGTTCCTGCCTGAACCCAAAGTAAGCACACATTTTAAGAAATTTGCTTGACTTTGGACAGTTTAACATTAATAACCAGCAATGTTCTTATAAAGTTTTCAGCTATTTCTGTGAATTAAGATTTCCATTTTCTTCTATTTTTGTGCTAATTTTAATTTAACATCTGACTGTCCATTATCATTTTTACATTTTCAAAAAGTTAAAGAGGTTGTCCAGGATTTGATGTTGATGGCCCATACTCAGGATAGGTCATGAATATCAGATTGTGAGGCGTCTGATACACAGAACCCCCACTGATCACGCTACGCTACCGCGTATAATTAAGCAGTTCATTGCACTTTTGCCAGTATGTTCGTAGTAGGGCCCATTATTTAATTGCATCTCTGTTAGTTACTAAAAAAAAACAGTTTCTATATTGCTAGTGTTTGTAATCCGCATCCAGCATGTTTCAGTGCATCATGTATTTCACTTTCATTTAATGCATTGCATTGTGTCAATATACAATGCAGTTTTGAGTGTGAAGAAAACATTCTTCCTCATGGCATACATACTCATGAATACACCTTTATATCATGTTTGCCCATAGGGTCAGCTAGCTCAGGTGAATAAAATCAAAGTAGCAGAGCCCATCATGAGTGGAAGGAAGTTACTATATCTATATGTATAGAGGTAGTAACAAATAAATAAAACTTAACATTTAATCAATCATGGATTAAAAAAAGGTACTTGACATGGCCTATCAAAAAACATGTGGGCACACCATATAAACCGTGCCACAGACAGACAGACCTCAGACACACTGGAGCCTGCGGTATGCAGTATAAACTCTACAGTCTTGGAATAATAGAGGATTGAAAGGTAAATGGAATGCTCCTACCTCCTAAATACGGAGTCATCATCCTGACAAAGGCGGCCCCGTCCGAAACCTTTACCTGATTTCCAGTTCATGGATGTCCCTGCTTTAGGGAGGATGGTCCTGATCACTAGCAGTATAAAGTATTCAAACACTGTATTTGAATACTTTACATCAGGGAAAGGATCCAGACGGGGCCACCCTTGCCAGAGCGATGACTCTGTATTTAGGAGGTCATTAAGATGAACTAGCTCTGACAGGGCCTTCAAGGACAAGTGTACACTCGTCCTGCTCCCTCTTCCTAACAGGAGTGTTGTTTGTTGCGTGACTAACCACAGGAGGACCACTTGCAACCCTTGCGGACCGGTAAGAGCATTCCATTTAAATATGGATAATAGATATCAGCACAGGGAGATCAATCGTAACTTTCATTTTTAGAAATATGAACTCAATAGCAGAAAAATATACAACCTAACGCAACCTTATTGTAAGAAATGGGTAAAAAGTAGTCTACAGTGGTATACAGTCTGACTGTATGACACTAAGCAATTCTATAACACAAGGTATTACAAAATCATTTTTCTCCTATCCTCTGAAATATTGTCCCTCAATAAAGCACTGCTGATTGCTACTGCATGACAGGCTACCTGAGCATGCTCTGCTTTATATACAGTATATCATAAACCTGCACTAGTCTAAAATGCATACCTTTGTACTGCGAGAGAAAGGTGTTTAGACTTTATTGCATTTGTGATAATGTAGAAATCCTATTAGCAATGTTTACCGCACATTCTGGAAATTACTGTTCACATAAGATGACTAACCCATTACAACGTTTTAAGGAAAGTGTTTTCCTTAGTGTTTGTGTGTCTAACCAGTGAGATACACAGGAGAGATTGTTCGTTTCTTCAGACTGAGATTGCACAAATTGTCAGATTGAATACATCTTCTATGTGATGTGTTTCATGCTGATTTGTAGAATTTAGAGATGTCGACCTGTTGTGTCGCACCATAGCTTTTGGAAATCTCAATGCACAGGTCTCTGGCTGCCCATTACAGTAGTTGTGGTTGTAAACGTCAAGGTTTAAACATAAAAGTCTACAAAAAAGAAGCAAATCCCAGCTACAATTATCATCTTTATTACATCTTTCCCACCCATTCAGACTGTGAATGTACTTGAAATGTGCTCCTGATTAGCATTGTCGATACCCGAACCCTTCTTCCAGGCTGTAATGATGCACTGCAGTGTATCTGTCGTGTGCTATACCCAAATGAAATGGCTAAAGTAGTAACAGGGCAGCTTAGTAATGGATGAGCAACAGCAGATACTGTGTAAGGATGTCATGGTGCCCCTGAGAGTGTGTACAGGAGTCTCCCATTTTCTTTCTTAGAATATCATCACAACTGCCAACTAGATCTAAGAGGGATACATGTTACCCTACAGTAATTAAAAACAAGCATGTCTCTTTTTGATGGCAGACATCTTTGGGGCAATAAGAAGATTACAGGTTTGACTCATTACAGACAACTCCTTTAAAGGGAGTCTTTCACCTGTTTTTCACCAATATAACTAAACAGCACTGCCCCACTGAAAATTTCATACACATCCCAGACATACCTGTGTGTATTCTGTATCTGTATTACATGTCCAGGAAAAGCACTTTTATTCTGCTGGAAAACAGCTCCCAAGTGCCCAGCTGAAAGTGAATCTAAAACAGCTTTCTCTCTCGACTCGATTTCTAACACCTACAGTACAGACCAAAAGTTTGGACACACCTTCTCATTCAAAGAGTTTTCTGTATTTTCATGACTATGGAAATTGTAGATTCACACTGAAGGCATCAAAACTATGAATTAACACATGTGGAATTAGATACTTAACAAAAAAGTGTGAAACAACTGTAAATATATCTTATATTCTAGGTTCTTCAAAGTAGCCACCTTTTGCTTTCAGAAGGTGTGTCCAAACTTTTGGTCTGTACTGTATATCTTCTGATATACTGTATATAATGCTGTGATTTTGGTATCATTTGAAAGCTTGGAATGCCAAAGACAGTCTTAACTATCTGCTACCAATCCCAATATATGAGCAGCTAAAGCAGCCCTCCCCTCTTCAGTCTGGTTTGCTTTGGGCACTTGCAGCAGCAGAGCCGGGCACTTGGGAGCTGTTTTCCAGCAGAATAAAAGTGCTTTTCCTGGACATGTAATACAGACACAGTGCACACAGGTATGTCTGGGATGTGTCTGCAATCTTCTGTGGGGCAGTGCTCTTAGTTATATTGGTGAAAAACAGGTGAAAGTCTCCCTTTAATAGCAGACATGGGGTCTTGGCTCTTGAAGCATTATAGTCCTCAGAATACCAGATAGTAATGCACAGGACAGATGGTCCACGCAGATGGGGACCCAGGCTTGGGGGTCCCAGAAAATTACCAGGTGAATAGAAGGTATCCACAGCACTCGTCAGTTCAAAGTATCTTGCAGTTTATTCAGACAACAAACATGGCGACATTTCGATGTGATGTCTTTATCAAGCCTGATAAAGACTTCACATTGAAAAGTTGCCATGTTTGTTTTCTGAATAAACTGCAAGATACTTTGAACTGATGAGTGCATTGAAAACATACAATACAGAGAAAGAAAAGGGATGCTGATTGTTAAGGACTCCGCTCTGGGTTTTTGAGAAGCTGATTCTGAGCAGGGCCTTCGTTAGATTAACCCGCTCCCAATATGCTCAGCAACCATGCATGTAGCACACTAGTGTTACAGGCCATTTAGAGGCCTATAACTACTCTAAAGGTGTTACAAACATTGTTGTGGCAGTGTCTTGCTGTGGGGATGGCACTGTGCAAGAGGACTTGGAAGACATATGAAGGTAGAGAGAAAGATGTAAGAAAATACAAGAAATTTCTGGATGAAAATCTACTGCAGTCTGCAGTTGGAGAAGCTTTATTTTACAGAAAGATTGTATGATACATGAATGAGTAATAAATCACAATATTAGATTCTCAGCCTCAAACCATCTTTTAATTTGTGGCTCGACTTGAAAGTAGGAGACTATTCAGAGTCCAAATACAACGTACAGATGTAACAATTGTAAACTTGAGTGTGATATCACATCATAGCATGATATCATGAAATAAAAGCCATTGAAAAAGTCAAATAAAAATTTCTTGCCATTGTTTACATAAAGGGGTTGGTCACTTTTTAGCTATTGTTGACCAATGTGTTTGTAACATAACTATATAACACTTACTAAAGTAGTCTTTGATATCTTTTGCATCTCCCGTGCTGTCCATATAGAGGTCCTGTCCACAATACGGCAGCTAATGGAGGGTCATGTGCCTCCTCCATTCTAACACACTGCACCCCACTAAACCCAACACTGCAAGTGCAGATGGCAGGTGCAGTGTATTTGAATAGAGGAGACTAAGTGATTTGTCTGGTCACATGACTCTCCATTAGCAGCCATTTTATGGATTTTTTTTACAGGACCTCTTTGTAGACAACACAAAAGTCTTGACCAACAAGACAATATACCTTATGAAATATAGAAAATAGCACAGAATTTCAATAAAGACTTTATTAGTATGTGCTATATAGTCATTTTACATACTCATTGATCAACAGTAGCCGGAAAGTGGCCAATCCCTTTAACTTGTTAATAATCAAGATGAAGATTGCTACACGAGACAGAGAAAAATTTCAAGCAACTGAAGGGAAATATTGGAGTGTCCCCAAGATCAAAACTGATACAAACCTATCCAAACAGGATAACTGCTGTAATTTATGCCAGAAGTACCTCTACTAAGTCTGCAGTTGAAGAGGTCGAATAGTTATGGATTTAGTTAAGAATGTTAATTAATGTAGATCTCGTTATAGATATTTATTTTCACTTTGACAGTAAAAAGTCTTTCTGTTGAAAGGCTAAATCTTCAGTGTTGTTACCCAGTAAAGCAGAAAATCCATTGATGTGTATGTGAAACAGTATTTAACAGTATTTAAAGAACTATTTAGGAGATTTATTGTTACTGACTCAAATTCAGACAGCTGATATCTAGACCAGGCAGAAGCTGCACTAGATTTATCACTGTGTGTACACAGGCTAAAAAAAATGTCAGATTTTGACACCTCTTCATTACCGTGAGGTTGGTAAATCATCAATGTTTTGCACCAGTATAATGGGGCACATCCTTAATAAACTGGTATTTTTTGACCATCCCCCACTTTTCCCAAACCAGTGAGGTGCAAAAAGTACTTGAAGTGCATTATAAATCTATAATAAGGCACGTACACTAGTTTTTGGTATAAAATGAGCACCAAAATCACCCCCCACTGCTATACTGCAGAGCTTTTTCCCATGATGATGACACCAGTAGTTTAATGTCAGTATGAAACATGAACACTGCACACATGTCAAATGCAATATTTAGTGCATTCTACTGTAGTACAGAGGAGACCTGTTCCTTTTAATATGCAACAAATAATTCACTCATACGAGCAATGCCAAGCATCTAGAGAAATTGATTCAAGCAAAGGTATCAGCAGAGATGACATTTTATTCCTTCATGTTTTATACATTACCTGTGATAGCATTTTAATGAATACACCATACTGGATATTAAAACATCAGTATCATCTAATAAATGACTCACTTTCATCTATATTATTTTTCTTATGTGCATACTGAGCATTTTGAGATGATTATTTTTAATGGTACTTGGACAGCTCATTATACTCTTTGTCTCCACTTTATTCTTGTAGAGAGTGACGCTTTTTTTTTATGAAGTGGCTTGTGCTTCAGTGCATGGCAATTCATCTGATCCAGCTCTTTATAGATACATGACCACGACTTATGGATATTAGGTGACACTTACTTTTAAGGGAGTAGTTTAACCACTACAGTAATAATCCACATGCTCTGGTCATAAAGATTTGTTTTTCACTCATGATAACCACTATGGGCCAGAGTGGAAAACCTTTCTGATAGACCCAGAGCAATTACAGTGTATTGGAAAGGTGGCCAATGATTTAAAAAACCTCCAATGTAATCCTATGTACAGCCAGACACATCTTCCTCTGGTGGTGACACCTAGGGTTTAGAGATGCTGAACCTGGACAGCTTCTTTTTATGAATGGACTGCCTTCATTAGAAAACTCCTTTAAGAGCAATGGGCTTTTGCAGTCTATTTAACTCGGGCTAAAATAATTTTCCCATTTGGTTTTCAACAGTTTGCCTTCTACAATCTTTAGGTTTTACTTAGACTACTTTCACACTAGAATGTTTGCTGGATCCGGCAGGGATCAGCAAAGAGCTATTTGCTCTCCGGTATGAACGGAATGCATTTGGCAGCATTCTGTTCTGTTCAGTTATGTTTTGTCCCCATTGACAATGAATAGGGACAAAACAGAAGCGATTTTTTTCCAGTATTGAGACCCTATGACGGATCTCAATACTGGAAAATAGAAACGCTAGTGTGAAAGTAGCCTTATTCTGCACAATTCTTTCTGTGAGTCAATGAAAATGTATTTGAAGGGTTATTCTGTTTAGGGTGAGTTCACATCACCATTTAGCTTTCCTTATGAACCATCAGAACAGAATAATAAAGAAAAAAATGGATCGTTTTTTTTTAGGATTAGTTCTGATCAGTTTGCATCAGTGTGTAAGTTCCATCAAAGATGAGTTATTTTTGATGGGAGAAAAAGTCCTACATGCATTTTTTATTTTTTTAATTTGCATTCTTCTGATGGATCAGAAGAACTCACCCTTAAATCAAGTCATCCTTGGGGATTCTTGCTAGATTGGTCTGACTGCTAGGATCCCCACCAGTCACAAGAATGGGGACAGGGACTCTCTACCTTGTGAGGACCCCCAAAATAAATGGAGTAACAGGTCAAACATGCATTGCCACTCCATGCATCTCTATGGGTCTGCCGCTGCCATAAATTGCCAAGAACTTGTATTCAGCTATCTTTGACAGTACCATAAACATAAATATACTGGCAGTGAGCATCCTTAACCTGCTGCCCCATACATTTGAGGGAGCCCTGGGTTCGGGATCCCCATTCTTATGATTGTTCGGGGGTACCAGAAGTAGCGTGACAAGGAAAGGGTGGGGTACAAAGTGAGTTGTTACTGTTTTTTTTTTATTTTAACACTGATGGTCACAGAGAAGGGCATTGGTACTGTGAATGGGGCACATAGAGGCAATCGCTACTGTGAAGGGGCACAGAGAGGGCAGTTATACTGTGAAGAGGGCACAAAGAGGGCATTACTACTTTGAAGGCAACACTTAGAGGGCATTACTACTGTGAAGGGGGCATTGAGAGGGCATTATTACTGTGAAGGAGGCACTGAGAGGCCATTACTACTGTGAAGGGGGTACAGTGAGACCACTACTGTGAAGGAGGTACTGAGAGACCATTACTACTGTGAAGGGGGTACAGTGAGACCACTACTACTGTGAAGGAGGCACAGAGGGCATTACTACTTTTAAGGGGCACAGAAGGGGCATTACTACTGTGAAGGGGCACAGAGAGGGCATAGCTACACTTAAGACAGCATAGAGAGGTAATAAATACTATGAGGGGGCACAGTGTGAAGGGGCTCAATAAGGGCATAACAACTGTTGTGAGCACAGTGTGGGCATGACTACCCTGACGGAGCACAGTGTGGGCATAAATACTGTGAGGAGGGCACAAAGTGAGCATAGCTACTAGGTCGTGGTGTATGCCAAACCACTTTTAATTCATTGGAAGAACACTCTGTCTTGAAGTTCAAGTTGAGCCGCCCACATTTATCCTCTGTTGCCATACAAAGTTGACCAATTTTACCCATGATTACATGATCACACCAGTCCACTAAAACTATAACATTGTCATTTTGTATTACATGACCTATATTTGCCTTGAGCAACTGTAGATAGCTTCAGTTACATTATGGATGAGTAGATGTTTATGATTTACTTTAGGAATTCTACTTTTCTTGTATGAAGTTCCACTGATGTTTCCAAAGAGAATTCCTTATACCGGGAGAAGAGACAAAGACATAAGAACCCTTATTATGACCATTGATAGTTGTGTAATACCTTACGTCTTCTTAAGTTATGTGACAAATATGGCATCACTGAACTATGATATCAATAATGAGCAAATATCATGTTATAATAGTTTCATTTTACCATTTGTTTTGCTTTCCTTCCACAGAATGGGCATATGTGTTGCTCTGTAGATCCACAATGCCTTCAGGAGCTGTGATAAAAACAACCACTCATACAGAAGATTTAAGGATTATGAATGTTTTTCTCATAAAAGACTTTACACCAAATAAAAGTACACAATTGGAACTGATATACAGTATTATAACGTGCAATCCATTCTCTTGGTACAAGAAGAATAGCAACTGATAACAGCCAGTTTACCTTTGATTTTGTTAAACTTGAGGCCAAATGTAAAACAGATGCCACTGACTTTTTGTGCAGGATGCCTATTTGGAATCTAGTATATAACCATATTTTTAAATGGGATGATCAACCAAACATTAAATGTATTAAACCAATGGAACTGTCCATGTATAAAGATGGATCTAAGAACCTTTTCATGAGATTTTATGCCAGCTATTGCTTGAAAACCATGGATTATCTGGAAAATAGTATTACACACACCAAATCTCATGTTTCTAGAAATAAAAGATTGTGCCACCGCTCTGTGCACCAAGTCCTCGAATATGAACGTCAAAAGTATATTCTAACGATTTTGAAAATTGCATCACTGTTCTTCATCTGCACACAATTTTCTCACTGAAATATTTTATTACATATTGTAGAAAGTGTTTTTGCAAATGATAAAAAGATTTAAGGTATATTGTGTTATGGGCACCTCATACTCTTCAATAAGCAGATATTTATGTACTGGCATGGTAAACAAATGTGTTTTGAAGGGAAGATTACCATCCATGTTTTCTTTTTTTTTTGCACTTCTTATTTCTTGATTGGATTGGTTTAGTATAATCGTGTTCTTGTGAAGATTTAAATAAATGTTTCTCTTACATACAATTTGGGATTTTTTGTATTGTCTTCAAGATTTTATTGCATTGTGTCTTTTTGTTCTATACTTAATTACATTCAAAAAACACATTTACATTGTCTTCTCACATGTGACAAAATACAAATCCCCTGACCTGATGTCCATCTAGCATCTAACTCTTTTTGAATGTTGTAATTGTATCTGCCATTACTACCTACTTGGAAGGGTAATAACATTGTTTGACTACTCCTCTCTTCCTCTGCACGTAAATAATGTAATTGAATACAAATTGTGCTCTTTATGAAGGATACACATATATTATGACCATTTAAATGGATTGTTCCAGGGTAGGAAAAGAAGTGACTTCTTTCTTCTGGAAATAGTACCACTCTTATCTATGGGCTGTCTTTGCAATTCATTATAATCAAAGAATATGGGGCTTAGGCAGGTGCATACACAGATCACATTGAACCCCACGGACAACTTAGTATGATTCCAATCACTATGAAATTTTTGATGAATTATTTTTTTATTAAGTGGAATAAATAATAAAAAATCATGCTGTGCTGCACCCACTTTATGACTACTGATGTTGAAAAATAGAACAGGTTCTTTATACATATCGTACATATTCTGAACACTGATCAGCACTGCTAAATCTCCATGAGGGAGGAGGCCCCATGGCAAAGTTCTGATTGTCTGCAAAGGTAGCCTGGATCCTTGTGAAGGTTTCCAGGCTTGCCAGGTTAAGGGAACAAGTAAATATGCTACTGCAGTCTATGGATTAAGCAATTAGGGAATCGCATGTTAAAGTTACCTAAGAAGTACCGTTAAAAAACCAAAAATATAAAAAAATTCAAACACTTCTTTCTCAGTTAAGTGTATAAAAATACACATTAAAAAGTAAATATAATTGGTATTCCTGTGTCTGAAAATGTCATAACTATTAAAATATAAAAATATTTATCATTCACGGTGAACATTGTAATGGGAAAAAAAATAGCCAATTTTTCATTTTTAGTCACATGGCCTCTGAAAAATCTGAATAAAAAGTGTTATATACCCAAAATGGCACCAATAGAAACTACAGTTCGACTTACAAAAACAAGTCCTCACATGGCTCTGTAGACAGATATACATAAAAAAAAAGTTATGGGTGTCAGAATATGGCAATGCAAAGAAAAAAATGTGGTTTTATTTTCCAAAAGTTTTTATTTTTCTTAAAGTAGTACAATCAAAACTAAAAAAATGGTATTACAGTAATTTGACTGACCTGCAGAATGAGGTTGCTATGGCATTCTTATCAAAAAGTGTATGCTATAAAAACAATAACAATTCCCCATCACTGAAGCCTCAGGGGTTTTAATATACATTCAGCAGATGGGCTTTTGCCCAGAAATTACCCCCCTCTATGGGTTCCAATGTTATCTAAAATATAACCTTTAATCTAATCCTCTCTAAAATAACTGACACCACGTATTAAAATTCTCAACAGGAGGTAGTCTCTCATATATAACTATTTTATTGTGGGTGTTGTGCCCGTGCTGAAAGGCGCACTGAATCCACTAGGATATATATATGAGGATATATGTATGGCAATTTATTTTGCACTTACAGCATGTGTAAAGAAAGGAGGGCAAAAAAAAAGGGGGGGGATTGGTAACCCCTATCCTCAGACCCTCTATAACGTGCTCTTCACACTGAGAGTTTATTGATAGGTCATGTGATACCCTAAGGGGATCCTATATAATTGTATTACTGGATCTATACAAAGCCCCCTCTTAATAGCCACTGCTTTGTTACATGTGTTTAGTAGGAAAATCATTTGATGCCTGATAGATCCTTGCACTATTAGTGTTTTACAGCGCATAGACTCTCTCGCAGTCAACCCCCTATGATAGGGAACACACACCTATTTTGCCCTGTGCAAGCCTTAATTGGCTGCACTAGTGCTGTGCCTATATTATCACAACCATACTGTATGAATCTAAACCTGTGCAGGCCTTAGGGTGGCTGCACTAATGCTGCCCTAGCTATTGACACACACCACACTATCAGGCACTCATTCACACTCCACCATTGTTTGTAAGAGAGACAGCCTCCCGTATTTAAAATCACTGCGCACCCCCTCCCGACATGTTTCGCCGCTATGCGGCTTTGTCAAGGGAAAAAGAAGGTACTGGCGTGCGCCCGTAGTCTTGGGGTCCTTTTAAACTCCCTCTTTCCACTCCCCCCATATGTCCACCTATACGTGTTGACCGAGGATAATTGCCACGCCCACCCGAAGGCGGTTACTTACCTTCCCTCGGGTGTAGCTTTCTCCTCCTCACCAACTCCCCCCTTCCCTACGTCATTCCCTGGGCTGGACGTGGCATGCGTCCGAAAGACTTCATATCTCTCGCTGCCGCGATGCTGATGTCCACTGCGCATGCATCAGCACAATTCACTATTAGGAGCCTACTACAATGCTCCCATCCATTCCCATTATGGAAACTATACCTGTCACTTGTATGTCCTAAATATATACACATTACACATAAGTATATTGGCATCCATTATATAATGCCTGCTATATTATTATCAAATGTCCACTAGGTGCACATTAAATCACTCATGTGGCCCTTATGCAATATATATTTATATAGAGCCCGGGGGGGGGGGGAGGGGAAAGGGATTTCATTTATTTAAACAGCATTAACAACCTGTGTTCTTTTATATTTCCTACATATTGGGGATGGGGGGGGGGCTTTCTGGACACCCTAGACCAACATAACATGTTGTATCAGTATAACACATAGCCTATCTATTTCTTTTGACATAACATTGACATTATATGAAAGCTGAGAAGGAAAAGCCTTCATTGAGTCCGGCAGGGCTTAAGGATCCCAATCTGTGGATCCATTTTGCCTCTTCACGTAGTAGTAATCTATCAAGATCCCCACTTCTTGGTCCTAATTTAATTTTTGTGATTCCCCAAAATTTCAGGACATCTATATTGCCATTGTGGACATACTTAATATGTCTATATAGAGGAGTGTCTTTTTTGGTATTAATAGCGCTTAAATGTCCGGATATTCGTCTCCTAAATTCTTGTACCGTTTTTCCAACATATAGTTTTGGACAGGTACAAGATGCTATATATACAATACCGCTCGTTCGGCAGTTAAAGGAGTCATTTATAGTATATTCACGCCCATCAACTGGATTCCTGAATTTCTTTATTCTAGGAAGATATTGACAAAACGAACAATGTCCACAGGGGAAGGAGCCCGTTGACGTTGTGATAGACATGACTGTCTTCGTCCCTTCTATTGGTAAGTAGCTATGTACTAGTTCTTCCCTCAGATTTTTCCCCATTCTATATGTTATGCTTGGGTGAGTTGTTAGTACTGGTCTCAAATCTGGGTTACTAGTCAGTATCTTCCAATGTTTTCTAAGGATCCCTTTTATCCTTCTGTTCTGGTTGTCATAAGTACCAACACATCATATGATTTTATCTTCATTAATCATCTTTTTAGGTATCAACAACTCCTCTCTTTTTTTGTATTTCACCCTATTGTATGCCTTTTTCAAGGTTTTACGGGGATAACCACGAGCCCTGAATCTTCTATACAGTTCTCCTGCTTCCTTTTCAAAGGCCTCCTCCGTGCTACAATTTCTCTTGGCTCTCAGATATTGTCCCACTGGTATACCATTTTTCAACGGGATGGGGTGCCAACTAGACCAATGGAGGTAACTGTTTGTAGATGTCGGTTTCCTGAATATCTCAGTTTCCAAGTTACCTCCATGGTCTTTATGAATGCGGATATCCAGAAACATAATAAGGTCTGGATGGATTTCATACGTGAAGTGCATTCCAATGCTATTTGTGTTAAGTGCCCTCACAAATTCCTCAAAATCCCGTTGCCCCGCTTCCCAGAAAATTAAAATGTCGTCAATGAAATGACCCCAGAATGTGATAAACTGAGTGTAGTGAGCAAATTGTTCGGTGAACACAATCGTGTCCTCCCACCACCCAAGGAATAAATTTGCGAATGTCGGTGCGCAAGGTGTCCCCATCGCGGTCCCAATTAATTGTTTATAAAAACTCCCATTCCACAGGAAATAATTATGTGTAAGTATATACTCTAGTAGCTCCAGAACAAACTCATTATGTTTTTTAAAAATAGTACTTTTAGTGTCTAAAAAATATTTCACCGCTGAAAGACCCAATTTATGATCAATGTTACTGTATAACGCCTCTACATCGAGGCTTGCTAGCATTGTAGAGTTTGTTAATGTGACATTGCTAATTTTTGACAATGCATCAGTAGTATCCCTGATATACGAGGGTAGAGCTGTAACAAAAGATCTCAGTATTGTATCCACATATTGACTACAGGACTGTGTCAGAGAATCATTACCCGACACAATCGGTCTCCCCGGGACCGGTGTCTTTCTTTTGTGCACCTTTGGTAGGGCATAAAAGGTTGCAATGGTAGGATGTGCATTATACAGAAACTTATACTCCTCTTTGGAGACAAGTCGCTGATCTTTAGCTCTTTTTTTTTCTTTTTTTTTTTTTTTTTGCCCTCCTTTCTTTACACATGCTGTAGTGCAAAATAAATTGCCATACATATATCCTCATATATATATCCTAGTGGATTCAGCGCGCCTTTCAGCACGGGCACAACACCCACAATAAAATAGTTATATATGAGAGACTACCTCCTGTTGAGAATTTTAATACGTGGTGTCAGTTATTTTAGAGAGGATTAGATTAAAGGTTATATTTTAGATAACATTGGAACCCATAGAGGGGGGTAATTTATGGGCAAAAGCCCATCTGCTGAATGCTATAAAAACAAACCCAGAAAACCATGTCAAAATAGCATTTTTATAAAAAATTTTTTACCATTTTTCAAAATATGATAAACAGAAGCATTAAAAAATACAGAAAAAAACAGAAAAGTTAACAAGTTATGACTAAGATGCAGAGGAAAAAATGAAAGAGCAGAAACAAAAATTGTGCCGCTCCTGAAGGGGTTAATGTGCTTCAGTAAAAGAAGTTTTATGATTGTACAGCAGAGCCGGTCAACCGTTTGTTGTGCAATCTACTACTAGGATGCAGTGAGCTGACGTGACATATATATAGGAAGTAAAGTCAGATACAGAAAATTTCCACCAGATGAGAATGAAGCTCCTTAGATAGGAAATGGCATTGGTGTGCTAAGAACATTGCCCTGAAGACTCCAGCTGGAGAACCAGTACCTTCAGAAATCCCTGTTTGATTCTGTTTTTCAGTGATGTAGTTGAATCAATGTTATAATTTTATTTACTCAAAAACCACAGACTTAGGGCTCATGCTCAAATGTATTTTCTTTCCTTGTCTGTTCTAATAATTTTTTTGTGAGTGTGGATTGTATGCTAAATCATTCATTTCAATGGGTCCGCAAAACAAAACTAAGTTCCTCTGTGTGCATTCCAGTTCCTTATATCCGCAAGTCTGTTCTGCAAAAAAATAGAACATGTCCTTTTATTGTCCGCATTACATTTAAGGATAGTACTGTTCTATTAGGGGGCAGTTGTTTCATTCCGTAAAATACGGAATGCACACGGACGTCATCCATAATTCTGGCGGATCTGTGTTTTGCAGACCGCAAAATGCATAGCGTCATGTGCATGAGCCCCTTTACACACTCAGTGTTTGGTCAGTGTTTCATCGTTGATTTCCATCAGTGATTGTCAGCCAGTACCAGGAGTGGAAACTACAGAGCGATATCTGTGAAAATAGAAAGATTTACACCTGATCTGTGTTTTTGACCAGCACCTGGGTTTTTGACAGTGGCCAAACATTGACTGTGTGGAAGCAGCCTTAGGCCTCATGCACACTAATGTGTCCACCCTGTGTCCATGCTGCAAATAGCGGTCCACAATGCTCAGGCACCAGCTGCATGCCCGCCGTTTGCAGATGCAGACCCATTCACTTGAATTGGTCCACGATCTGCAAGATTTTTTCTGCGGTGCAGAGGCACAGACTGAAATCCCACAGAAGCGCTCTGTAGTGCTTCTTTGGGCTTCCGATATGTGCCTCCGCTCGCACGACTCCGTATCTTGCAGATTGCAGACCCATTCAATTAATGTGGAGAGTGCATGGCCCATGCCAGTACCCGCTGTTTGCAGGCCGCAATACAGGCACGGGCCGCCCATGTTCGTGTGCTTGTCTCTATATGATATGAATGTTAACCAAATGCAGCATTAATCAAATATCAAAACAACAGGTTTTTTTTGCAGACAGAATAAGAAGAAAGCAGAATCACTATAATAATAGACACCAGAGTATGACAAGTGTTTTGTCACATTTGCTATTTATATTTTTAATAACAGGGTTTTTTTTCCTGTGTGTAATTCTTGTATTTTTTAGAAGCTGCAATATTATATGTTCTACATTTTTAAAATTATAAATGTTCTTAACTTGATCTTAAATTGTAACATATTGGCAAAAGCAACCATATTACTTAAGCTAGTCATACACATTAGATGTATGTTGGGCCATAGATTTTGAGGAGGTGGGTGGGATAGGGAAGCCGACCATATAATGTGTATGAGGGCGTCTTGACTCTCCCTTTATGGGAGATGTTGGGGGAGACAGGGATCGGCTACAGTGGATTTCAACTACATCCTACTGAGAACATGTGTATGAGGGGGCATGAACAACTATCTTATGCATATAGCCAGCTGTACACATCCCACCAGACACACCTATCTATATTTGTAAAGCACTACAACTACTTGAGGAACCTACAGTCGCTTTTCCATATGTTACTCAAAACCTTGGTGCAGTTAGTTTTCTTCACATGCCATGGGCCTATACTGCCGTGTCGCTGATTTATAACAATTATCTTCAAACCCCTCATGACACGGTGTTCTGTAAACCAAGGTCTAATTTCTCTTTGGAAGATAGATATTATTCACTCCAGATGATCTGGTCAAATGTGGAAGAAAGCTTTTCACACATGAAGGCACAGAGAATGCCTTCGGCCATTACTTTCCACTGCTTCAACCCAACAGATACAAAGTTGTACTGTTTTATTAACCCATTGATACTAATGAGGATTAGATTTTATTTTACCTTTTATACTCTGCTATATGACAGCACTATGGGCAACAAGCAGGGGCAGGTTGGCCATAGACCTTACAGGATAATTTCCCGGTAGGCTGATGTCCCAGGGGGCCACTCAAGTTTTCCTATCTACTGATGATGGGTATATAATGAGCTCTCAACAGTAATTAACAACAGTAATTAATGCTGCGAGAATCAGGTACTCGTGTACCCGGCCAGCGACCACACGTGTCCTCCTGAATTCAACTTCTGTGGCCCACACCTCACCTCTTAAGCCCCCTGCTCCATAGACAACTGGAGGAGGAGGACAGAAGATGATGGTAGCTATCGATGGCCACCATAGAGGGCCAGCTTTTGGGCAGTGTTTTGTGCCACACTGTTTTATTTGGTTCTGCTGAGATGGTATTTTGCACTATGGTATCGTTGACCCTGCCTACTTTTGTTGCCCCGCCTTCTGTTAATTTGGACCTGCCTATAAAATGGGGCCACTTTTTTTTTTTTTTCCAGTGCCACTTTAAGTTCCCAGTCTGCCCTGGTGAAAAGGCCAATAATCTGTGCTACCAGTATATTATTACAATGCAGAAAAGTGAAGAGAACTGGGTGAAGATAGGCTTTCCATGGTGGTGTCAAGCCTATTTTCACACCCTGTTTACTTGTGTTCACCTGTGCTATACACGTACAGTACATATCAGATTTGAGTGAAGTTGACAATATAGTAATTAAAATATGCAGACAATATTTAAGATCAGAACTGATGTGAATGGGAGCGGTGCTGCAGTAACAAGCTCCATCCTCTACACAATGGGGGGAGTTGTGTAGCCCCAACCTCTGATGCAGGAGCTAACCTGAAACAGCTGATTAGTTAGGGTAGGGGGTTTCTGACCCTCACCGATCAGGTATTGATGAGCTATCCTGGGCATATGCCAAAAATAATAAAATCCTGCAATCCCCTTTAAGGAAAAGCTGACGAGCTAATATATGGATAATGTCCATTAGTGCTGGGAATATTGCACTAAGTTTTTACAATATTGCACATATTTTATCTAGATACACTTTTCTGAATCATGTATTAACAGAAAAATTGAGTTAAAAAATTGCCAATATTAATATTAGATTTATGAAAACCATTTTAGTATCGTTTCCCAGCTAATAGTTTTATTGCACAAGGCCACAAATTTTTCTCTAATCCTATTTATAGCTTCCACTGGAGAAAGACTACAGTGTATGTACATTTTTCTACACCAGCTTAGATCTAACTGTGTAACATTATTTAGCATGAAGCATGTATAGCTCCTTCAATATGAAGCCATACAGCCTTTGAGCAATGCAATACAGCCTCAGTTGAACTCTAGACTCTAGACTTACACACATTCAAAGTTCATTTTTTTCTGTTGAATTCATATGAAGTGTGGAAATGTAAGTATAGGGAGAAACTTCTATAGATGCTCCATTATGGCTCAATATAAAAAGAAGCATATTATAGCCTTTTGCATGAACCCTGTCCTCTGAGCGCCAATGCCAGAAACCAGCTACAAAGCGAAATGTATCTTTGGATTAGAACAGAAAGCACTTAAAGGAGTTAAATGTCACCCATATGCCGCACCCCTCACAGGGAATATACTTACACTGCTCCCCGTGCCGCTCCTGGTCCCCGCACCGTCGCGTGCTGCTTCTCCGCCTGTGTGGATGAAAACATCCGGTCAGTGGTGTAACTACAACTAACTGGGCCCCACAGCAAATTTTTGAATGGGGCCCCCCCAGAAACTTCTTCGCAACCCACAACTCACATGCAACCCTCACTCTTCTGACTAGTCAAGATTGAGCTCTCCCAGACAAGGCCTGACAGCCGCTCCATCCGTTTCCTATAGTGTCACTGTATATAATGTCATTGTATAATACTGTTGAGGGGGCCCTGACAAAAAAATCAATTAGTCTCCCTCCTGAGGGGGCCCCTTGTGGGTCTGGGCCCCAAAGCAGCTGCTTCCCCTGCTTCCCCTATTGCTACGCCCCTGCATCCGGTGTTGGGGGAGGGGGAGAGCCAATGCAGGAGGGGACAAGCCTCCCTAGTGTCATTCATGATGCTAAGAAGGCTCATCCCCGTCCCCACCTGCCATTGGCTGCTCCCCCCTGACACCAAATGTTTTCATCTGCGCATGGGGAGAAGCAGCAGTGGCGGTGTGGGGTCCAGTGGGGAGCCAGGTAAGTAGATTCAGCACATGGGGGGCATTTAATAGTCTTGGATAACCCCTTTAATATTACAACATTAAACAGGGGTCAGTATTGGGCCCTATTCTCTTCAATATATTTATTAATGATCTTGTAGAAGGCTTGCACAGTAAAATATCAATTTTTGCAGATGACACTAACTGTGTAAAGTAATTAACACAGAAGAGGACAGTACACTGCTACAGATGGATCTGGATAGACTGGAGGCTTGGGCAGAGAAGTGGCAGATGAGGTATAACACTGACAAATGTAAAGTTATGCATATGGGAAGGAATAATGCAAGTCACCAGTACATACTAAATGGTAAAATATTGGGTAACTCTGACATAGAAAAGGACCTAGGAATTTTAGTGAACAGAAATCTAAGCTGCAGAAACCAGTGTCAGACAGCTGCTGCCAAGGCCAATAAGATAATGGGCTGCATCAAAAGAGGCATAGATGCCCGTGATGAGAACATAGTCCTGCCACTTTACAAATCACTAGTCAGACCACACATGGAGTACTGTGTACAGTTCTGGGCTCCTGTGAACAAGGCAGACATAGCAGAGCTGGAGAGGGTTCAGAGGAGGGCAACTAAAGTAATAACTGGAATGGGTGGACTACAGTACCCAGAAAGATTATCAAAATTAGGCTTATTCACTTTAGAAAAAAGACGACTGAGGGGAGATCTAATAACAATGTATAAATATATCAGAGGTCAGTACAGAGATCTCTCCCATGATCTATTTATCCCCAGGACTGTGACTGTGACGAGGGGACATCCTCTGCGTCTGGAGGAAAGAAGGTTTGTACACAAACATAGAAGAGGATTCTTTACGGTAAGAGCAGTGAGACTATGGAACTCTCTGCCTGAGGAGGTGGTGATGGTAAGTTCACTAAAAGAGTTCAAGAGGGGCCTGGATGTATTTTTGGAGGGTAATAATATTACAGGTTATAGTTACTAGAGAGGGGTTGTTGATCCAGGGAGTAATTCTGATTGCCTGATTGGAGTCGGGAAGGAATTTTTTCCCTAAAGTGAGGAAAATTGGCTTCTACCTCACAGGTTTTTTTGCCTTCCTCTGGATCAACTTGTAGGAAAACAGGCCGAACTGGATGGACAGATGTCTTTTTTTCGGCCTTATAAACTATGTTACTATGTTAACATAAGACCTCATTTACACAACCTTATTTTTATTCCTCATCCAAACTGCAGTTTTTGCAGATCCACATTTTGGGGACCGCAAAATACTTATCGAGGTGTACATTCACCCTAGGAAAGCTGCATGTTTGAGAGCCAGTATTATATAGTATGTAGATTTAAACAGTAAAATGCGTAATTTCACTTTAATATTATCCACAGAAATGACAAAGGAAAGGAGAACATATGGTTTTCATAGAACAGACTTTCTATTACACTGCTGTCTACATAATGCACTTAACTAGATATGCATTATACCATGGTTCATTTCCTTCTCTATTGCCCTTATTCGATTGTGATGACAGGAGAATACGTTCTGCAATGAAAACACACACCTCCAAAGACAATTTCATCAGCTTTATGATAGCCTTTGTATAACTGAACAGCCTACTGTGCAATGCCAAAAAAATAAGCTAACAATATCAGTACATTTAACAAATGCAGTTTTATATTAAAAAACAATAAGACCGTTTCAGACCTCTGCTGCCAATTTTGAACAAAAGTTAAAAAAAGATTTGAGCTTTTATTCAGAAATAATTTGTTATGCACTAATGTTGTAATAAAGCAATCAATATGATGGGCCATATTTTTCTGGTGACAATATATGAAGTTCATATAAAAGATTTAGTAGGCATGCTGTGCTGGGACATTTGTGATTGTAATCCTTAAATTCAACCCCAGAAAATTAAAGATTTATAGACAGGGAAATGAGATTCTCAAACCACAGCTAACCCCTCCATCCAGACCTCCCCCCAAAGGTCTTGTAATATGTATGATCTCATTATCACAATTATATTTTGTACAATGCTACAGATATATCATAATATATCATAATAGGATTTCACATTTCTTGTGTGCTTGGGTAATAGACGCTTATGCGTGAAATGTGCTTTCATTGAAAAATTCATTTGCTGCAGCTGCTTTAACAATTGCATAGATATTACAGAATGAAATTCTCCATTGTGCTGATAAGACTACACTCTAAGGCCTTATTCACACGTCAGTGTTCGGTCAGTGATTTCCATCAGTGATTTTGAGCCAAAACCAGGTGCGGCTCTAAATACAGAACAGCGAAAAAAAGACAAAGAGCGGTGGATAGCACGCTACTCTTTTAAAAATCCCTTATAGTAGCGCCAGATGGCTACTGGAAATATGACTAATGAAAAGTACAAATAAACGAACAAACAATAGTCAATGTGATAGCAAATGGTGACTCACTTCACAGGGGGTAGAAGCCTAGGTGGGGATCGCAGCACCTATGCCTCATCACCCCCTGGCCGGGATCGCTTAGTGTATATTGAAGAAAATCACTCAAGAAGTATAGAAGTAGTCTACTCACTTCACAGGGGGTTGAGACTCAAGGTGTACTGAAAAACACCTGTGTCTCTAAACCCCCTAGCTGGGATTGCCTTTCAAGTTTTGAGGAATTGATGATGGCCTTCACAAGCTTCTTATCAAAATTCTTTAACCCCTTCCCGCTATATGACGAGTATACACATCATGGAGCACTGCTATTTAGCGCTCCATGATGAGTATACCCGTCATTACATTAAACTGTCACCATGTCTGCTGACATGGTGACAGCGCTGAGACCCCGGCTGTTACTTACAGCCAGGGGTCTCAGCTTACCAGCCCGGGACCAATGGGGGCGGTCCCGGGCTAGCGATCGCTGTGATTAGACTAGCCAATCACAGTGATCCTGCTGCTTTTTATTTTAAAATAAATAAATAAATAAATAAATTGATCTTCTATATATATATATATCCCCCCCCCACCCCAGATCGCTATGGGTGCAATGTGCCGTGGCAGCGCCGCCGCAATGATATTTCAGGATGGCCGAGCGGAGCAGAGTATCAGCATACAGCACCGATGTCAGCAGTTTAACCCCTTCCATGCCACGGTCCATAGGGACCGCGGCATGGAAAGGGTTAACAGGGGAGGGAGCACCATCCCCCTCCCATCGGGCGCTGCGGTGCGCTGGCAGCGCCGATGGTGTGGGCTGAAGAGAGGGAGGAAGTTCCCTCCCCCTTCCATCGGGACGCTGCTGTGCTCTGGCAGCGTCCCGATGGTTACCATGGCAACCAGACGCTTTCAGAAGCGTCTGCTTGCCATGGTGTAATCAAGCCTGTTCAGGCTCCTGCTAAAGGCAGGAGCCTGAGAAGGCTTAGACTGAGTGACAATACACTACAGTACACTATATAGTGTACTGTAGTGTATTATAGAACAATCAGATCCACTGGTTCTTCAAGAACCAAGTGGGTCTGAGTCTAAAAAAAAAGTGTAAAAAAATTAAAAAAAGTTAAAAAGAAAGTTAAAAAAAATCCTATTTTTCCCCCAATACTTAAATTTGAAATTAGTAAAAAAAGAAAAAAAATATCCCAATCATGTTAGGTATCGCCACGTTCGTAATAACCTGCTCTACAAAAATATCACATGTCCCGACCCCTCAGGTGAACACGGTAAAATAAAAA
>ONZH01004317.1:0-46521 GCA_900303285.1 Rhinella marina
GCCTTCTATTACCTTATGCATAAATAAGGACAAACACCAACTAACTTTTAACCTGTTTATTGATGGGTGGTGATCGCCACAGCTTAATCATAACGCGGCAAACCTTTTTTAACCCCTTTAACTTCTCCAGCAAAACCATACGGAGCGGTATGCCAACCGCCGGACTCCCGGCGAGCAAGTCCGCTACCCGTGTCTCCAGCTCTCCGTTCAGTTGAATTGCCGCTTGCTGTGACTTGTACATAACCTTCATAGCATCTCATTCTCTATGAAACAGGAAACAATGTAAATAAAACACCAGGTAGTGAACAAAGTGCAAAAACCCAGAATATCAAAAACTCCAAGGGCGGGAGGGTGGGACCCGATCTTCTTCTGCGTGCCAAGAGGAAGCAGCAGGGGGAGGGAGGAGGTATATAAGCATGGTGGGAGGTCCCACCATATGGGAGGGGTCTCCCAAACAGCTTCTGCTCTCCCAGGATATTAACCTCTTCCGTACCTGCTGCACATGAGAGCAGCCTGCACATGGCCACAATCAACCAAAGGGGAAGGGAGAGGGACATTAACCCCTTTATAACCCTGGGGGGGGGAACAAGGGCACCCACAGTCTCTGCGCACCCTCCATACACAGTCGGGTGCCTCTCCAGACTGTTGGTAGGAGGGATCTTCACATACTTGCTAACACCCCCTTCTCCCTTGCCTTCTATTACCTTATGCATAAATAAGGACAACACCAACTTAACTTTTAACCTGTTTATTGATGGGTGGTGATCGGCCACAGCTTAATCATAACGCGGCAAACCTTTTTAACCCCTTTAACTCTCCAGCAAAACCATACGGAGCGGTATGCCAACCGCCGGACTCCCGGCGAGCAAGTCCGCTACCCGTGTCTCCAGCTCTCCGTTCAGTTGAATTGCCGCCAAGGAGGAGACCCGCTGCCCTACACGGGGCTCCGACCACCACCCAGCAAAAACATGGCCTGCTCTATGCCATCTTGGAGGCCTGACAAGAATATGTCCAGGCCAATATCTGAAAGGTGGACCCCATCTGGCCTCATCAGAGCACGATTGTCACCTTCCAACTGGCGGTGCCTGACCACTATGCCGCCCCGCGATCTAACAAAGCGGGAAATACGGGTATTCACAGTGCGTCTACACTTTTCAATAGCTTCGGCATCCCTAGCACCGAGCCAAACCACACGGGGGATGATCTCAGACCATACCAATACCATCTCTGTGAAAAACCCTGCCAATCTCTCTATGTCGGACCTCATCAGGGTCATAAGCTCTGCCAGACGTAAGGAACATAGATCGTTGCCCCCCGCGTGAATTACTAAAATCACCGGACCCCGAGAGTGATGGCTCACATCCACCACTTCAGGTAGTATTTGAGACCACCTAAGGCCTCGGATTCCACGCCAACGGAGGTCTACATCTCGGAAACCCAGTGTGCGTCCACCCGGTCTGCATTCCGCTCTCTGGGCTGCCCAAAAGATGTATGAGTGGCCAAGCAGCCAAACCGCCGGTCGAACAGCACCTGGAGCAACAGAAGAGCTGATCAAGGACAACAGTTGAGGTCCACCAGCCGCCAGAGGTGCACCGGGCACTCCATGCCAACACGATCCGCTTCTGGAAGAAGGGCACGAAAGTCCTGTAAACGAAAGCGGGAAAGGGAATCAGCAATTTTATTATCCACACCCGGCACATGACGAGCCCTGAATAAAATGTTGTGATCCAGGCAACGCAGAACAAGATGACGGAGCAGGGCTAAGACAGGGAGTGACGAAGAGGACAAACTATTAACACAATGCACTACAGCCATATTGTCGGTCCAAAAACAAACGTGACGGTTGGCCAACTGAACACCCCAGACCTCAACAGCAACTATTATAGGGAAAAGCTCAAGTAATGTGAGGTTCCTACACAAACCTTTGCTGTGCCACGAGGTAGGCCAAGGGGAAGAACACCAATGCGAACCAAAAACAGCCCCAAACCCACATGCGCCAGAAGCGTCCGAAAACAAGGCCAAATCCTGATTAGAAATCTCCTCCGACATGTAACAGGTGTGCCCGTTGTATGAAAGCAGGAACATCTTCCACACCTTCAAATCCTCCTTCAATGAGTTGGTAACTCTAATACGATGGTGGGGAGACTTAACGCCCCGGGTCGCCAGGGATAACCGGCGCGAAAAAACCCTCCCCATGGGCATTACCCGACAAGCAAAACACAATAGGCCGGTTAATGACTGAAACTGGTGTAGGGATGCTTTTCTGACAGCCAAAAAACCTTCAATTAATTGAATGAGCCTTTGCAATTTTTCTTGAGGGAGACGGAAAACCATGTCCACGGTGTCAATCTCGATACCCAAAAATGACAGTCGCGTGACAGGGCCCTCCGTCTTGTCACCAGCTATTGGGACACCAAACCGTTGCATTAAAACTAAGAAGGTCTCAAGAAGTTCTCTGCAACCATTCCCCATCCCCGATGAAACAAAAAGGAAGTCGTCTAGATAGTGTATGACTGAACGGGAACCCGATTCATACCTAACCACCCATTCCAAAAAAGAGCTGAACATTTCGAAATAATGGCATGAAATTGAACAACCCATTGGAAGGCAAGTATCGTAATAGAACTGACCTTCGACACAACAGCCTAACAGATGGTAACAATCCGGGTGAACCGGAAGAAGCCGGAAGGCCGATTCTATATCCGATTTAGCCAGGAGGGCGCCTCGGCCCGCCTCCCTTACCAACATAACAGCTCGATCAAAGGAGGTGTAATGAAACCGAAGCATCCTCCGGAGGGATGGCGTCATTCACTGACGTTCCCTTTGGGTGCGAAAGATGGTGTATTAAACGAAATTTTCCGGGCTCTTTTTTAGGGACGACTCCTAGAGGGGAGACCCGCAGATTGTAAAAGGGGATCGTCTGGAAGGGACCTCTAATTCTACCCAGGGAAACTTCCTTCGAAATCTTATCCCTGAGGACCTCTGGGAACTCATGGGCCGACTTAAGCTTTTGGGAAAAAACCGGAGCACGACTAACCACAAAAGGAATAAAGAAACCAAAAGAAAAACCGAAGCGCAACTGAGCCGCAGCTGACTTATTGGGGTATAGGTCTAACCATGGGCCCATCTCGACCACGCTCACTGGGGTCCTTAGGATCACTTTGGCTGGGTTGCTTGAGGAGCTTGCTGACCGGGCGAGTGCACCTGTTGGCGGCGTGTGGGCCACCACACACTGAGCACTCGTGTTTATATTTGCAAAGGCCTGCGAATTTGCAGTATCCCTCATTAAATAACCAGCACGCCCCGGGGCGTCTAACGGCCACTGGCCCATGGGCAGAAGCTGCTCCTGAACCAGCGGCCGCAGAAGGAAAGGGGTTCGGCCTCTGGGTCACCATTAGCCGCAGCCACACATCAGTGGCCTTTACCCCCCACCCGATATCAGGCTGTAAAGCCAAACGCCTCCTAAAATCCTCATCATAGCGCCACCATGCGCTGCCGCCATGAGCCTTGTATGCACTATAAATGATGTCCTGATAAATAAAAAGCTCAGAGCAGCGCTCAGGGTGACGCTGACCCATGATGCAGCCTAGGACAGAAAAAGCCTGAATCCAGTTGTTAATGGTCTTTGCCACTTTTGGCCTACGCTCATAAGGTTTGTCCGTAAATCTACGTTCCTTGTCCACGGTGTGCTGATCCACCGAGACCAAGGACCATACGTCGATGTATTGGTTATTCCAGATTTTTTCCTTAACTGACTCCTCTATGTGAGCTCCTAAGTGACTCACACCACAGAAGAGGGCATCCTTATGGATGCCTGCTAAAACGGGAGGGGGCTTCGTAGAATTAACGGGAACTGGTGGCGGTCCAGGAATTGGCTGTAATTTGTCCAAAACTGCCCGCAGGGCCGCAACCACATCCTGGCCACCCCCCCCTGCACCCCAAGCCCCAGCATAATTGTACTCACCGGAGGTAGATGGAAATTGAGATACAGGAGGAATAGAAGCAGGAACTGCAGCTGGCGTCGCTGGAGCAGGAACCAGGCTGGGAGCCCTGGACGTGTGGCTAGGCACCTGCCTCTCTCTATTATGGATACCAGACTCCCCAGATACGCCCGTCGATCCGTCCGAAGACGACGGTGAGCGCCATCGTGAGGATCTGGAGCGCCGACTCCTCCTGGAATCTCTAGACCGATGACGGGACTGGCGCTTACGGGAACTGCGATGAGGACGTCTATTGGACTCCTGTGATGTAGAAGACGACGCAGAACGTCTCCTACGTCTGCGCGTAACTGGAGCTGGGGGCGGGATCTGTGGGGGGGGGGAGGCGGTGGGAGTATCTGTGCAGCTTGCAGCTGAATAGCAGGAGGATCATACTGAAAAGGGGTGGAAGAATCCCCAGGGGGTGCAGCAGGGGGGGCAGAAGGCTGCAGTACACTGAGCTCCAGTGACTGAGAAGGAGGGGGTGTAGGGGGCTGCTCAGAGGTAGATGAGCTTGCCTGTGCACCCATGATAATAGCAGATGGGGAAACACTGGCTGCCTGAGGGACAATGGCTGCCTGAGGGACACCTGGAGCCTGAGGCCACGTGTGCTGTAGCAAATTCGCGGCAGGAAGCACTGGGGGAGGAAGGGGGGGGACTAACACAGAGCTTAGCAAGCCTTGAGGCTGTGTGCAGGGAACAGCAGGTGCTCTGCGCCCTCTAGTGGCTGAAGTATGAGCAGAGGGAGGACTGTGGCCAAGACGAGCAGGGGGGCGGGGCTTACGTGCAGATTTCCTGCTCCCAGCTCCAGATCTAGTACCAGCCGCTCCTGAGACAGCAGGAACGCTGGAAAGCATGGAGACAGCAGTAGAAGGTGCAGAGGCAAGGCTAGCAAGCAGTGAGCGCAGCCAGCCCTCACCTTCAGTAACATAACGCTCCTGGAGGGCCTCCAGCAGGGCTGCATCTCCAGAGGACATCTCAGCAGACAGAGAGCAGGTATGTTACCCGATCTTCTTCTGCGTGCCAAGAGGAAGCAGCAGGGGGAGGGAGGAGGTATATAAGCATGGTGGGAGGTCCCACCATATGGGAGGGGTCTCCCAAACAGCTTCTGCTCTCCCAGGATATTAACCTCTTCCGTACCTGCTGCACATGAGAGCAGCCTGCACATGGCCACAATCAACCAAAGGGGAAGGGAGAGGGACATTAACCCCTTTATAACCCTGGGGGGGGGAACAAGGGCACCCACAGTCTCTGCGCACCCTCCATACACAGTCGGGTGCCTCTCCAGTCAGAGTCGGTGACCATTTTGGTGGAGTCGGAGTTGGAGTCGGTATAAAATGGACCGACTCCTAAAATATATAATAAATTGATACATTTAGTTAATGCAGTATGTGCTGAATATATTTTCATAAGAATCTGGGCACATGATGAAATGTCCTAGAAATGTCTGTTCTATTCCTGAACTAAGGATCTAGGCTTTCAGTTGAGATGACTGTGTGCTGCCCTTCATGTAGATGCTCAGAAGTGAAACTCCTCTGCTACAGATCAAAGGAAAAAGGCACTGGGAAGAAATCGCTGTACTAATCTCAGATCTGCTGGAGAAAACAGGATTAAAGAGGCTCTGTCACCAGGTTTTAACCTATGTATTTTAATACATAGGTTAAAACCTCTTAACTTGTACATTTCTCACATACCTTTATTGCAGAGTATAGCGCAGCGGTTGTGCTGAAAAACGAAGTTAAACCATTATGCTAATGAGCCTTCGGAGCACCGGGGGGCGGGCTCTTTCCTCCTGAGCACCGCTTCTTCACCGCCCCCCCGGGCCCGAGGCTCTCCCCCATGCCGAAGTCCACGCCCCTCCGTAAAGTGACTGACAGCACTAGACCGTTTGGCCTAGCGCTGAAATCCCGCGCCTGCACGGTCCGATTGCGCCGGCGCGTGCGCAATAGCGCCATCACTTCCGGCTGGGGACTGCAGTCCGATCGCGTCGGCGCGGGATTTCAGCGCTAGGCCAAACGGTGGACTTCGGCATGGGGGAGAGCCTCGGGCCCAGGGGGGGGGGAAAGAAGCGGTGCTCAGGAAGAAAGAGCCCGCCCCCGGTGCTTCGAAGGCTCATTAGCATAATGTTTTAACTTCGTTTTTCAGCACAACCGCTGCGCTATACTCTGCAATAAAGGTATGTGAGAAATGTACAAGTTAAGGGGTTTTAACCTATGTATTAAAATACATAGATTAAAATCTGGTGACAGAGCCTCTTTAAAGGGGTTTTCTCACTAGTTACAAAGATTAGCTTTCAACATAAAAGGACAGTTAAAAGAAGACATTTTCTAAATACAGTGGTCAGTAGATTTTACTTTAGTCATGTTAACTATAGACAGTTCAGCAGGTCTCTTACTGTACACAGGTTTCTATGGTAACCTGCAGACCAGAAAGACTTATCTGATTGGCTGAGAGCAGGAGTGACCTCAGTAAGCAAAATTTGTTGAGGACTGATAAGGATGGCTTTACCTTTAATTGTGTTAGAGTTTACAACCTCATGCTCTGTCAGAGTAAGTTAATATATGCTAATAACTGCTGGAGACCCCCCCCCCCCACAGCCTGAGGAGACATAGTAAGAGCAAACTGTCTGTCAGCCAGTGAATTAATGTGCTGAGAAAACCCCTTTAAGGCAAGTACTTATTAGTATATCTAAACCTTCAATAAATCACTTGTCCATGTTCTCTCTGCTTTATGTTTTAGTTTGCATTTCCTCTGATGTAAAACACCTTGGGCCTTATGTGTGAAAACTGTCTAGGTCTAGAAGTTTCTTTGTTGCCCATAGAAACCAATCAGAGCCCCTCTTTCATTTCATATAGTGATTTGGAGAAATGAAAGGGGAGCTCTGATTGGTTGCTATGGGCAACAAAGAAAGTCTTAGACCTAGACAGTTTTCATACATCAGGCCCTTAGTGAGCTGTATCCAGAGAAGCCTGATACTGAAAGTTCAGAGTAAAGATATCTAGTAAAACATAAATTACAAACTCTTTTTGTCATGACACATCTGTACTATTGATTTATGCAAAGTTTGTTTAAAGTTATCACTTAAACATGCTCCATGTTTGAGGGAGTCGGAGTTGGAGTCGGGACTTTGGCTTACAGACTCCATGTCACGAGTGGTCTTGCGTCTGGAATCAGACGTTCTGCGCGGCTTTCTAAGTGACAGGTTTGACAGGCTATTCCCTGTGGTTTGGGTGCTGTTCTCCACACCCCTTTCCCTCAGCTGTTGCCGCTGGGCAATTAGCTGTCTCCTACTTACCTCTTCCTCTCCCAGTATCCCTTGCGGTTTATATCTGCTACATACCTGTTGAGAGTGGTGTGGATCTCGGATGAGATCCTGTTGCTGAGTTCTACTTAAGTTAAGTGTTTTCCCTTCCTTTGGTTATTCCTGTTTGAGTCTCCTGTTCCTCCTTACGCTTGGAGGAACAGGTTACTCTCTTGTGTCATTAGACTGCAGGGTGTTCTAGGGTTTACTCAGATTAGGTTCCTGTGTATGAGCTTTCCTACCACCCGGGTTAGTTCATACTGGTAGCCAGCTAGGGCCTAGTCTTAGGGTCCCCTGCAGGAGGTGACCAGTTCCCTGGTTTTGTCTGTTCCCATCCCTCATACGCTCGGTGTGGCTTTTCCCCCCACACCCGAGCGTGACACTCCACAGCCCTGCTTATCACTACTGGGGGATCTGTGAGGGCATTATTAATACTGGAGAACTCTTCTACTAATGGGGACAATCTTGGGGAGCATTATCAGTGGTGGGGTCACTGTAGGGTGCAGTGTTACTAATGAGGGAATTACTACTGGTAGGACTATTACTATGAGGGGCACTATTATTTCTCCAGGATAGTATTTGGAGGTTTTGGTGGGCACAGCTAGCATCAGGATAAGACTGTGGGGACTCCAGGTTGGGGGATGATGATAGAAATGTGAGGAATCTAAGATCTCTGTGTGTCACACTCTGCAGAGACGAGGGGGCTGAGAGAAGTTGTCTGGGCAAATGAAGAAGATGATGACAGAGAAGATCTACATCACAGAAGACGTCACCTGGGAGGCACTGGATGTGTGGTATGTTCCCCTGTATAGCAGGGTTGGGACGAGGGTTGACATAGAGAATTTGGCCATATTCATTGGGGCTTGGGCCCCGGATCTTTTGAGACCCTAGCAACGCCCCTGCCTACAGTATAATTTCCTCCTTGCGCATATGTTATACAGCAGACACAGCTGGGGAACTGCAGCCTAAATTAACGGTAGAAAATATACCAACGGATGTCAGGTATATAGACTTTTGAATGGTTCTAATACACACACTGTGCACGAACTGGTAGTGTCAGGGCACACTTGCGTTCTTTTTGCCCCAAAAGAAAAAAAATTGCAGCCAGATATAACAATGGACTTTTGTGTCTTTTGAACAGAAACACTAGCCCTACCTAGTTAAATCCTATCCCTACAGTATAATTCCCTCCTTGCGCTAATCAAGGCGACATTCCCTGCGCTACGACTGCTGTATAATGTTTGAACATCCTAAATACCTGTGACATTCAGTGTATTTTTTTCTGCCGTTAGTGATGGCGATATTACCTGCGCTACATCTGCTGTATAACCTTTGAGCATCCTAAATACCTGTGACATTTATTATAATTTGTTCTGCCACTGGTGAAGGCGACATTAACTGCATTACATCTACTGTATAACGTTTGAACATCCTAAATACCTGTGACATTCAGTGTAATTTTTTCTGCCGTTAGTGACGGCAATATTACCTGAGCTACGTCTGCTGTATAACGTTTGAACATCATAAATACCTGTGACATTCAGTGTAATTTTTCTGCCATTAGTGACGGTGATATTACCTGAGCTACGTCTGCTGTATAACGTTTGCGCTTCCTAAATATTTGTGACATTCGGTGAAATTTTTTCTGCTGTTGATGACAGCGATATTAACTGCGCTGCGTCTGCTGTCAGCTGTAACATGGTCGTCGCCTTTCCAGTCAGCTTCCGCTCTTCACAAGCGACGAGTGGGCATGGATGTCTGACCTCTGTGAGGTTTTATGCAACTTTGATGAATCAACACAGATGGTGAGCAGCGATAGCGCTATTATCAGCATAACCATGCCACTTCTGTGTCTACTGAAATGCTCACTGCTCACAATTAAGGCGGACACTTTGTATGTGGAAGAGGTGGAAATGGTGAAAGACAGTAGACAGGGTGATAGCCATACAAACCTCAGTTTGTCATCTCAGCGCAATTTGAATGATGATGAGGTGGAGGAGGAGCAGGAGATGGTTGCCCTTGCTACAGAGGGTAGTACCCATACCAGGTTTACTCCATCTCTTCGGCGTAGATGGGCCGAAGAGGAGGAAGAGGACGAGGCGATTGAGAGTCATCCTACTGGTGAGGAGAGCAAAGCCTTGTCTGTTGGGATTCTGGCACACATGGCTGACTTTATGCTATGCTGCCTTTTCCGTGACCCTCGTGTTATACGCATTTTAGCCAACACCAATTACTGGTTGTTCACCTTTCTCGACCCCCGCTACAAAGAGAACTTCTCATCTCTCATTCCTGTGGTGGACTAGCAAAATGGTGCAATACCAGCAGGCCCTTGTGGAAAAATTGCTCCAAAAATTTCCAGCTGACGACGCTGGCGGCAGAGTATGTAGTTCCTGAGGCAGGGCGACACTCTCCAAGGCCTGGGACAGTTTCTTGACACCCCGCCAGCACCCTCACCCTGATGAGCAGCCTAGTGTCACAAGGAGGGAAAAGTTTTGGAAAATGGTGAAGGAGTACCTAGGTAACCGTGTCAACGTCCTCAGTGATCCCTCTGTGCCTTACAATTATTGGGTGTGCAAGCTGGACACGTGGCACGAACTGGCGCTCTACGCCTTGGAGGTGCTGGCCTGCCCTGTCGCCAGCGTTTTGTCTGAGTGGGTATTTAGTGCCACTGGGGGCATAATAACTGATAATAACTGAAAATGCTGACAGGTTGACTCTTATCAAAATGAATAAGGCCTGGATTGACTTCGCTACCCCACCAGAGGAAAAAGGCTGAACTTTAAATGCGGCTTTTAGGGTGTATTGAATACACTGTATTCCCATGCACCCCTTCATCTTCCTCTTCTTGTCCTCTTCCTCCATCATATCAAAGTGCTTATTAGGCTGCCCTCGGCTCTAATGTTTTAGATGGTCAGCTCATCAGCAGACCCACCCCTAATGTTTTTGAGGTTCACCAGCAGGCCCTCACCCCTAATTTTTTAGAGGGTCACCAGCAGGCCCTTGCCCATAATGTTTTAGAGGGTCACCAGCAGGCCCCCACCCATAATTTTTTAGATGGTCAGATCAGCAGCAGGTACTCGACCCTAATGTTTTAGAGGGTCAGCTCAGTGGCAGACCCTCACCCCTAATGTTTTTGATGGTCAGCTCCGCAGCAGGCCCTCACCCCTAATGTTTTAGATGATCAGATCAGCAGCAGGCACTAGCCCTTAATGTTTTAAAGGGTCACCAGCTGCCCCTTGCTCCTAATGTTTTTGAGTGTCACCAGCAGGCCATCATTCATAATTTTTCAAGGGTGTGTCTGATGCCCTCCTTTATGTGTAATAAAGGGTGTATTGGAGTGCCTGTTCCTTGTAATTTTTGGCAGCCCTTTCCCTTAGTGCATAGGCTTTATGAATGTAGGAGTCCCACGGCGTGAACAATTGTACCACAATGTGAATGAGGCCCTCCTTTATGTGATTTACAGGTTGTATCGGAGTGCCTCTTCTTTGTAATTTTTGGCAGCACTTGCACTTTATATACAAGTAAATATACAGGAAAGAATGTTTCTAGAGATGACAAATTTTCTACTCCGAAGAGAATCCGAATTTTTTTTGGATTCGCTTCGTGTTATTCGTACATTTTTGTAAACTTTTGAACGCTAACGCTACGTATTTAACATACGCATTGTTTGTGAAGCGGTAAAATGACGATACACCCCCTCAAGATCGGGAAAGTAAAGATAAACCCCCCTCACAAGCAGGAAAAAACAGCTCGGCCCACCGAGAACTAACTATTGGCACGTATAGGGAGTGAAGACTCCTCCCTTATTACTCCTCCCTCCTCTGAACCAGTTTAGACCAGTGCTTAACACTGAACAGTACAGCAAGCATGGCTAAAGAACTGCGCCCGAAGTGGAGTGAAATGGTCTTTGGGGACGAATTCCACGAACCACCGCCTGCTCCAGACATTAGGGTGTCACAACTGTGCAAGAGAAACTCACCGGCTTCAGTGTCCATATTCTCCTTGCCGGCTGGTGAGGCAGCTCGTCGGGAGGTGGCTGGTGGAGCTGCTGCGGCGGAGGCGGCTGGAGCATCCACTTCGCCGCCCAGGAGGAGATCAACACCTTCCATACGGCAGAACCTGATAGTGCCAGCATCGGTGACGGCCCACGCGCAGACCCTCTGGGACTACAAGAGTGTGGTGCAAGACTGGGTCATCCAGGTACTGGACCATCCTAGGCTGGGAGATCCTACATTGGAGCGCCGAAAGGGAACTGTCCTGTGGTTTTCGGTGGAGCGAGGCTCTGGCTTCCTGGCGGACGACGAGGACGGCAAGAAGTACTTTGTGGGCCGCAGTTCAGTTAAACGGCTGTTCCTGCCCCAACCTCGTCACAGCCTGTTTGGGATCAGGTGGAGTACACCCCCATGGCATCCCTGAAAGGCCCCTTTGCTACCGGGATTACCTTATTATCTAAGCCCCTGGTCCCAACATCACCACCTGAAGTTTGGCCGGAAGAACCACCAGGCGAAGTACCGGTGTGCTGTTTTCAGGAGTCACCAGATGGCACTCTCCGCTTCAGGGAGAAGCCACAGCCAGAGCCGCTGATCCCTGGACTGCCAGTGCCACCACCATCACAGTCCTTTTAGTTGTTAGCTGACAATGTCGTCATTTACATTCCAATCCACGGTGATCCACCAGTACCAACTACCGTGAAAGATGAAGCCAGCAGCAGCCAGGGGATCTGGGGTGCAACCTTGCCTCCACCACTGCAGCCAGAGGTCCTCACCCCTGCTGTCCTGGCAGGAGGATCCGGAAAAGCGCAAGTGGCTGCAGCCCTCGCTAGCGTGACCACCACCCGGACCCGGTTAAGTCCGACTTCCAGAAGAAGAGGGCAGTGGAGTTCCACCATGGCAGGGAGCTTGGCCTACAGGAGGCAGGAGCGTCCTCTGATGTCTTTCAGCAGTAGCTCAATCTGAGGAACCCAACTAATGGCTGTCTGATTTAAGGGACACTTCAAGAAGACCAATGGGAGCCGCACCATGGACTGCACCTGACGGGTGAGAGCTAGTTGGCACTTGTTTTGTTTAGTTTGTATTGCCCCCTGTTTGACTCTCATCCGGATGGGCATGGCTTGTCAGGACTCCCCCCCCCCATTCTGCAGAAAATTCCTAGTTGTGCCTAAGCGCACCTATTTTCCTCCCCTCCCCCTTCTCAGGTTATTTGAGAGCCCGCTTTCCAAAAAGTGTTCTCTGGATTACACGTTACCTGTTTGGATTACAAAATTACCTCACGTGGATTGCATTTTGGACTGTGTCACAGTGTTTTATTATCAAGCAGCCATAAGGAGAGACTCAAACGTATATCTGAGCCTTTTATGCTTGCAAATGTGAAATTGCACTAAAATGTTTGCATACTGTCTTTGCTGCATTTTAGCAATAATGTTTTTACAGGTTCAGCAACGTTCAAGCACTTCAGCCCATTGTGTGTATTCTTTTTCCGGTACTGCAATGTGTACTATATTAATGCACGTATTAAACGGTGTTTTTTAGTGAATTATGCACTTAGCCAGATAGCTAGCACCTTACTTTTCTACCTCATATGGACTGCCTCTAAAGACTGTATGCCGCAGCCTAGCCTCGTGCGTATGGGGCAATCGCGAGTCAATAGCATGCTAAGGATTCGTACACACTTTGTACGTTAATGCTTACGTATTGCGTACTTTTAACAACGCTTACTGTATGTACGTAATTTGTGTAGGAATGTTCGCAAAACAAAAAAAAATTGATATTTTGTGTTAATATAAAGTTCTGCAGAAACCAAGCAGAGTTGCACTTAACATGGCTGGGTTTGTCATAATTGTCTGCTTTTAAAATAAACATGACTTGTGTATCATGGAATGAACCAAACCACCATAGGGTGTTGGGAGAGGAGTTGCATCATTACCAGTTCATTATTCATAATGGCAAATTAGCCTTCTTGCCGGGAGCCCTTTTTTATTTTATATGAAGTGACATTTTACTGCGAAAAAATGAAGCGACTGATGATGGGCAGAGATTGATTTTTAAACTAGTTCAAGGGAAGCCCTATAGTCACTCTTCAAACCCTGTCTGAGCTGTACACTTATAGGTGTCTGACTTCAACAAAAAATGCATCAATCACCCATATGTTATCCCTTTAATATGTCACTGCCAAGAATCCATCTTGCTCCTCTAAGGGATTATCTTCTTAAAGAAATAGAAAGTCTATGGCGTAAGTAATACATTTGACCTTCTGAGTTTTTTTTCTTTAAAAATACATGCTGATTCCTCATCTACAATGAAAAAAGACTATACTGTAATAGTACTCAAGGTCCAAGGATATTGAGTGGCATATCCCTTGACTGAACTACCTGAAGTGTAAAAATTATTACCCACATTGCAAGCCACTAGTACTTCAGGTGATACTCTTAAAGGGTTTCTGTCATCAGAATTTAGCCTACAAAACCGAGTGTCATTTGCAAATCGCAAATGACACCTGATGACAGAAAGTCTACTGCTACAGGGCAGCCATCTCTTTCGTCTCCTGGCCCTGTACGATCGCGAACTCCCGCGCCTGCGCATTGCGATAAGCAATCCGCGCATGCGCATTGATGAAGCCGGGACCCGGGCGGCCGCCGGCTCTCAACGTGCGTGCGCAGATTGCTTATCGCAATGCGCAGGCGCGGGAGTTCGTGATCGTACAGGGCCGGGAGACGAAAGAGATGGCTGCCCGGCCCTGTCAATCAACGCAAGGGAGGAGGGGTAAGGGGCGTTATTACGGCCGCTCCTAGGTGCAGGGTTCACGCCTACTGCACCTAGGGGGCCTAATTAGCATATTATAAAAACGCTATTTTAACAAAAACTACCAGTTTTCTATAAAAGAAGGCTTTCTGTCAACAGGTGTCATTTGCGATTTGCAAATGACACTCGGTTTTGTAGGCTAAATTCTGATGTCAGAAACCCTTTAAATACTGTTCATGTTATTATTGGTTTATTGAATTTTATGTTTGTGTTTTTGTTATAGAGCTCAGGTGGATGTAATGGAGTATTGTTTGCAACTCTGATCTATTCTACATGGGACCAACTATTCAATGGGGTCCCATATCAATTACCCTTGTGCCACAGAGATATGAGGATGTACCATATTCTAGACTGTATTGCATGTAAAATTTATCAATATTAGGTGCCATATCTCACACTATATTACCAAATTATACAACATGTGCAATACAACATATAGGTCAAAAAATCTTGCATATGTCATGGCATTAAATTTGCATTGCCACTATATTCACAATTCACATGATATGGATGTTCATCTGCTGCATGAAATTCAGTTAACCACCTGATAAGGATAATAATTGGAAAGCCAAATGTACCTCTGGAAAGAAGTGGAAAAATTGCATAGACCTTTCAAATACAGCTAATTTCATAAAAACATATATAATACACTAAAGGGAGGGGCTAATTTGGGCAGTCCCTAGTTATTACAAAGTTCTCTTTAACTGATCACAGTTTTCCTACTGGGCCACCTGTAGTTGGCATTAATCTATGAGGAAATGTTCCCTTTTCTTCTATGAAAAGCAGGCAATGCACAGTGACCATTAACATGGCACAGGACAGTTTCTTACTATACTTTTACAGACATTTTAGCTATATGTTGCTTTCTTAAAATCATCTCTATTCCAGCTTTTAGACTCACTCGAAAACTGAAAAAGCGCTGAGACTTATTGAGTACTAATTAAACTTTTATGAAAAACAGCTCAACTGGCACTAAATACTCTATACTCAAAGGCCTCTTTCATTAGATTCCTTCCATTATATATGTAGTATTATTACATTGATTATATCTGAAGAATCTGTGAAAGATACAATACTTTTGAAAGAAGACACTCTCTGGATGAAGAATCATTAATGGGGGAGGGGCTCTATCTGGCAAGCACTTTATATAGGAGTATTATTTGTTGGTTGCTGGCTATTGGGGACTTTCCAGGAGAAAGTCAGTATGGGGACACTAGAGGATATTGCTACTCTGGTGCACTGTTATTGGGAGTACTGGGATTTGGGCTACTTTCTGGCAGGTACTGAGTGCTGTGGAACTTTGAGGGAGACAGCGTGCATAGGGATACTTTTTAGCGAGCATTAGTATATATAGTCATTCTCTAACTGGGCACTCTTAATGATGTCATTTTCTAGCAGGAACTGTTAATGGGGGCACTCTAACAGGCAATATATATTGTGGACCCCTTGAAGTAGTACAATCTAACAATGTTGTACTCCTCGACAACAGCACTTAAGTCAATGCACATCTGGCTTATACCTTTCAAGACTGGACCATTTTCCATATTTGCATTTCCATTTTTTACTCCCTGCCTTCCCGAACCCAAAACTTTTTTTATTTTTCCATTTACAATACCATAAGAGGGCTTATTTTTATGGGATGTTATACTTTTTAATGACACTATTTAATATTGCATACAATTTAGTGGGAAGCTGGAAAAAAATTCCAAAAGGGGTGGGAAAAAATGAAAAACCCTATTCTGCTACAGTTTTGTAGGTTTTGCTTTTACAGTGTACCCTATGTGTTAAAACTCATATGTTTTAAAGCCAAAAACAAGGTAAAAAAATATATATTTTTCTTTTCAATGCCATATCCTGTTCCCAAAACTCCTTTATAGTTATGGCAGTGTGAGGGATCATTTTATTAAGGCAATATGTAGCTTTTATCGATGCCTTTCTGGCATGTGCATGACGTTTTAATGATTTTTTATTCCTTTTTTAGGGGTGAGATAAAGAGTTGAAAAAAAAATGGCAAATTGGCCTTTTTTTCCCTTTAAGCCATTCATCATCCCTAGATGACAATAATAAACAATTATCCCATTGCTTCTGCAATTCTTTGCATATTTGCTACGGAATGTTCTCATGGATCCCTACCACCCACAGAGCTCCATAGGAACTACAGTTGTAAAGCCCTGGTTCCTTCAGAGAGACCAGGGATTTCACATATAAACAATGGCTCCACCGACTGGGGAACGTGGGGAAGCTGTTCAGGTTTTCCGCTCTCAGATGATGTGGTCTCATTTGACCAGGTCATTTAAGGGGTTAAATTTCTTCACCTGGCATTATCACTGATTTTCATTAGCCCTAAGTTGCTTTTGTTTAAAACAGGAGAAACCCAGTGGCTGTGGAACCTGCTGTTCCTGTGATCCGGTGTCCTTTTTAAACGTTGCACATCTGCCGCACATTCTGAAGGGGTTAATGCCTCTGCTATCCTTGTCAGTGATCTAGATCTACACTACAATGTGGGCCTGTATAATAATACAACATCCTCCCATTACTTATTCACATGATCTGTCAAACGCGTTGAAGGAAAACCTGACAGTGACAGTAAACTCTCTATTCATATTTCAAATGTAGGAAGAAAAAGAAGGCAGTTTATTCAGAAATACCCTGCTCATTTGATGGGAACAAGTATCAAAAGAAGTTGATGTGGCGGGAATGTTTTATATCTGTTATGTGTGTGAAGGTCAGACTGGCAAAGAATATCTGCACCTTTTTTACATTTATTTCCATAAACATTCAACTGTCTGCCAGATAGAAGAGACACGTCACTGGTTACTGTGCAACCTTTCCGACAGTCCTATTCTATACCTTTGATGTTACAGTAAACAGCCGTGACAAAGTTAGCCTTTCAAATTTGTAGAGTTAACTAATGATTATGCTTTTTGTTCTCACCTAAGAAAATGGTGACATTTCTTTTGAGCTGCTGAAATGTCACTGTAGGAGCTGCTGGTTTATTGTGAAATGCAACTGAAAGTTTAGCTTTGTTTTTGGATGATTGTATATAAGATATCAAATCCTATGCTGTAATTTATCAGTATGATATATAAAAACAGTTTGATTGCCACAAAACCGTATACCGACTTTTATTTTGCAGGTGTTTAGACATTTGGACATCTATGGAATAGTCATAGGATATGCCATAAATATCTGAGGGGGTTCCACCTCTGGGACAACCTCTTACTTGCACCACTTCTCTGTTCTTGGTGCCCATTCTTGAGATAGAAGCAGTCATAGAGGCAGGGCCCACACCTACTGGACATTTATGGTTATAGATATCCATATAGGAATACTCATTTAAACTAGGAAGGAATCATACCACAATTTTCGGATAACTGTTCTTGACATTCTAATTTGTGATGTTATTGTATTATTCCTCATGGATATACAAAAATAGATTGACAACATAGTGCTTTCATTACTGCATGGTTGTCATCTGGTCAGTTCGGAGAGAGATGTGGTGAATTAGGTGCAGTTGCCTGATATTTAACCAATGCAGACTGCACTGTACAGGCGGTCTGAATTCTTAATACAGTAGCTGCACGGTATTGAAGGTTCAATTAGGGAATGACCAAACAGTTATGTTTCTCCATGCAGTTTTGGAAGCCAAAACCAGGAGTGGATCATAAAAGTAGAGAAACTATAGAGGACAGACAGGACTTCTCCTTTTTTTTTTAATCCACTACTGGTGTTGGATTCCAAAACTGCATGAAGAAACCTCACCGTGTGGCTATACCCTAAAGGTAATTAAAGATTGGAAGCTGCCTATGAGCGACAGAGGGAAAAGCTGTATGCTGAGAGAGCTGAAAAAAACTGAGTTCTGCTGAGAACAGACTAATGCCACACTTGGACTGGTTTCTGTTGTCTTTTACAGGATGAGCCCTATTAAGCTATCACTCTTATGTGAAGATATGGACCATGTGAAACTTGCCTCAGGGAAAGGCTTATATTGTTTGTGCTGAATAAAGCGTTGTTTCTTTTGGACTTTATGTCGTGTCTGCCAAACATCCAGTTTTTGGAGGTTTGTTTTGCCTTTAATAAATGTGTCCTGCTGAATCAAAACCCACTTATGTCTACCATTTGATGCTCCCTATACACACAAGAAATACAAGTATTAACTGCTATAATTAGAGATGAGCGAATCGAATTGGACGAAATGGAATTTGATCAGAATTTCAGGAATTATTCGTTTCGCACCGATTTAGAATTTCCTGACGATTCATGGTGACAAATCTTTTTTTTTTTTTTCACTAAAATGGCAGCTGCACGTGTTTGGACATGGAGAAAGGAACATGAGGGAGGGAGGGATCACCCACAATGCCATGCATGCAGCCAATCAGCAGCCAGCCAGACAGCCCTGTGATGTCACAGCCCAATAAATAGACTCAGCCATCTTGGATTCAGCCATTTTCCAGTGAACTCAGTGCAGGGAGAGACGTTTGCAGGTGCTAGGGAAACTGATATTTAACCTCCTGAAAAATACAAATTGTTGAATAGAAGTGTAGGGAACGCATAGGAATTGAAGTATTGAAGCAGAACAGGCTTCTAATTGGGGTGTTTAGACAGTACAGTGAACTTAGTGCAGGGAGAGACATTTGCAGGCGCTAGGGCAAGTGTTACAAAACCTCCTGAAAAGTACAAATTGCTGAATAGAAGTGTAGGGAAAGTTTAGTGTATTTGAAGTATTGAAGCAAAAAATGCTTCTATTGGGGTGTTTTGAGACAGTGTGAGATCTGGAAAGAAGTGCAACCACAGGTTAATAGGAAAAATCGTATAACACCTTGGTTTCAGTGACTGGGATTCAAAATAGCCATGCTACAGCTGCACATGTTAGGTTTGCCTCTGTAATTCTGGTTATTGGGGTTTTGTTAACCCTTGTGCACTGTAGTTACATTTAGTACAGCACTTTTTTGTGGTTTTAGTGTTGGGGCTTATTAGCTGTCTGAAGTGGGACAATGGCAGCCCTTTGTAGCATGTATTATTCTCAAGAAAAAGAGTTTTAGTAGGTGTACAGCGCCAATGTTCTATCTAGTAAAGTGTTGTAGTAGCTATTAGTGTTGCAGAAAAACGTATTCTTTGCTCCGTGTTGAAGTGAGACAATTACAGCCCGTTGTAGCGTATATTATTCTCAAGAAAAAGAGTTTTCCTAGGCGTACAGCGCCAAAGTTCTATCTAGTAAAGTGTTCTACCAGCTATTAGTGTTTTTAAAAACATATTATTCGCTCTGTGTTGAAGTGAGACAATTACAGCCCGTTGTATCGTGTATTATTCTCAAGAAAAAGAGTTTTACTAGGCATACAGCACCAAAGTTCTATCTAGTAAAGTGTTCTACCAGCTATTAGTGTTTTAAAAAAAACGTACTATTCACTCTGTGTTGAAGTGAGACAATTACAGGCCATTGTAGCGTATATTATTCTCAAGAAAAAGAGTTTTACTAGGTGTACAGCGCCAAAGTTCTATCTAGTAAAGTGTTCTACCAACTATTAGTGTTTTTAAAAAACTTATTATTCACTCCGTGTTGAAGTGACACAATAACAGGCCGTTGTAGCGTGTATTATTCTCAAGAAAAAGAGTTTTACTAGACGTATAGCGCCAAAGTTCTATATTTTAAAAGCTACTGGCATTTATTGCTGTTGCAAAAAAAATACGTATTATTCGCTCCGTGTTGAAGTGGGACAATTACAGCCCGTTGTAGCGTGTTTTAATTTCCTTTTTATTTATTTATTTGATCAAACAGAATGTCAGGCAGAGAAGTGACAGGCCCTGCACAGGGGAGTAGCAGAGGCCTAAATGTTTCTGGCGAAGGCACAGGTCGCAGCAGAGTAAGGGGGCGTGGCAGCATGGGTAATATTGAGAGGCCAGAGCTCCTGGTGTCATCTAGCGGTCGGGTTTTGACCAGCAACCCTGCGGTTCTTGAATGGTTGACTCGGTCTTTGACTTTGTCCCAAATGACTTCAGAGACTCCCAGTCAAGAATCGGTGGGTTCATCAGACACAACCCTTAGTTGGCATGGTCCGGGAGCAGGCCCTGTGCGCTCACCTGTCCTCAACCTGCCTCTGTCCTTTTCTGTTCTCTCAGCCAGAGAAGTAATGTATGCTGTGGGCTCAGCTCCACTTTACAGCAAGGACAAGCTACTGGATGAGGGTCAGCAGCTACTGGAGGACAGTCAGCAGCTACTGGGCAGCCAAGATGTGGAGGAGACATCCGCAGCTTCCTCAGTTAGGCAGGCATGTAGTGATGAGGAGAGTGACGTGGGAGCTAGGGTTCAGGCTCCTGACCCACAGACAGTCGAGGAGGACATCAGCGACATGCAGACACTACTCGATGATGATGAAGCCGATCGCACTTGGGAGCCGGGTGAATTAGGGCCTTCATCATCATCAGGAGAAGAGGGTGGCAACTTGCCTGTGAGGCAGCAACGGAGCCAGCAGATCGCTAGCGTTGCCGGGAGTCAGCAGGGTGGCAGCAGCAGGAGGTCGGGGGCAAAACGTGCCCGAGGTAGACCACCCTACGCAGGAGCCTACCGGGCCGGAAAGTAGTGGTGCAGTGGTTCAAGGAGGCAGTGGCTGTAGCAGGCAGTCAGTGAGGAGTGTTGGGGGTAAATTCACGTACTCGGCGGTGTGGCAGTTTTTCGTTAAGCCACTGGGTGAGGTGAACCTAGCCATAAAGTGGCCTGGGAGAACCGTGGCTCCAGTGCGGTGGTCCAGCCTGCAGCAGCCGCAGCAACAGCATCATCTGCAGCATCAACCAGTAGCGCCCAACAGATTTCAGACGGTCAAGGCTCCACCACCTCAGCTGAAGGGAGTTGTCTGTCCTTCCCATCATCTGATGCTCCTGCTCCTCTTCCTACTCCTCGTCAGTCATTCTTTCAGCAATCGATCAGCGAAGCAATTGCCAAGAGACAGCAGTATGCGTGTACACATCCAACGGCGCAGAAGCTGAACGTGCTTCTGGACAAGTTGCTGGTGCTGCAGTCCCTCCCTTTCCAAGTGGTGGACTCTGAACCTTTCAGAGAACTGATGGCTTTTGCCGAGCCGAGGTGGAGAGTTCCAAGCCGTCATTTCTTTGCCAAACAGGCAGTACCAGCCCTGCACAAATATGTAGAACAGAAGGTGGGCCAGTCCTTGAGCCTGTCGGTGTCTGCCAAATACCAATACCAATATGTCACAAATAATATATATGAAGTAAAAGGTGTCAGGGTATGCTATAATCCACAGTACCTTTTAAAAAATGTCACATAACACATCAAATGGAGAAATAGCCTAATTTGCACATCACCAAAAACGCACTTAGGTAATTCTTTATTAGCATATTCCAAAAAGGAAAACACAGCGATCAACATAGGCCAAATACTGAAGGAAATATCATAAGATATTGAATGGTGATCACTAAATGATCCGCAGCAATAAAAGATACCAAAATATATCACACAATAATCCAGATATACTGTGGACAAGAGCATCCCAATGTGAATATGTACTGAAAATAATTCACATACCCTGAGACATAATGGACATACTGGGAAGGAGACTGTCCCTCTCCATGCAGCGTTTCGCCACTCAAGCTTCGTCAGGAGGCAAACCTGGGTGCTCTGGATGCAACAGAGTATATATACATATAAAAACAGGTGTGAGCCTATTGCATGAATTATAATCACCTGCCTGGTATATTTTTGTCTTATTTTGGTTTCATGGTACTTTTTTCGGTTGTTCCTGCACAGTCACACCAGCAACTTGGCCAGACCATGCCGTTTCCACCTCCACATTCTCATGCCACCGCTCCTGCGACAATGTCTGCCTCCTCACCCTCCACCGTGTCCTCAGCCTCCACTGCAGGGACAATTCACAGTGCCCCACCAGCATACCACATGTGCAGGGCACGGCGGTGTCCGCGGTTCTATACCTCGTTTGCCTGGGCGAACGGAGTCACACAGGGGAGGAGCTGCTCCGCGTCATTCATCAAGAAATCCAATCCTGGCCAGTAGTGTGGCATCAGAGCGGGTGTTTAGTGCAGCGGGGGCCATAGTTACACCAAGGAGAACTCACCTCTCCACCCAAAATGTGGAGAGACTCACCTTTGTCAAGATGAATCAGGCGTGGATCAGCCAGGATTTCCAACCACCAACGCCTGATGCGTCAGATTAGATCATTCAGGCTGTTTTTTTACTGTTTTTTCTGGCTATCTGCCTCACAAAATACTCTGATGCTGCCACCCACCTGATGCCACACATCTGATGCTCCTTCTTACACCCACCATCGTAAGCGGGTAGTGTTATTGCCACCCACCTCCCCACACTGTCGTCATGCCACTCTATAGTCTGCTGATGCTGCTACTGCCTCCATAATGTCATCGTACCATTCTGTAGTCTGCCCATGCTGCTGTTGCTGCTACTACTACTACTGCCTCCATAACGTCGTCATACTAATCTGTTGCCTTGAAATTGTACTTACTGACATGTGATATTTGCTCACTGGGCCTCTGACTCGGAAATTGTACTTACTGACATTTGATATTTGTTCACTGGGCCTGTGACTCGGAAATTGTACTTACAGACATCTGATATTTGCTCACTGGGCCTGTGACTCAGAAATTGTACTTACAGACATATGATATTTGCTCACTGTGACTGTGACTCGGAAATTAAACTTACAGACCTGTGATATTTGCTCACTGGGACTGTGACTCGGAAATTAAACTTACAGACATGTGATATTTGCTCACTGGGCCTGTGACTCGGAAATTGTGCTTACAGATATTTGATATTTGCTCGGTGGGCCTCTGACTTGGAAATTTAACTTACAGATCTTTGAGATTTTGGTGACACGGAAATTGTACTTACTGACATGTGATATTTGCTCAGTGGGCCTGTGGCTCGGAAATTGTACTTACTGACACTTTCAATCTTGTTGGGCCACTCTGTGAGCTCCTAATTCTGCTACTATGGTTGCTGCCACTTCCACACTCTGTCATTGTGCCACTGTGTGGCCTCATAATGCTACAGCTACTGCCACTGCCTCCTCTACACTGTCGTCATGCTACTCTGTCAGACCTTCTACAGTCTCTGTCGTCGTACCACCATGGCCTCAAAATTCTACTCCTGCTGCTACTTCCACACTCTGTCATTGTGCCACTCTGTGGCCTCAAAATTCTACTGCTGCTGCTGCCACTTCCATGGTCTGTCATTGTGCTACTCTGTGGCCTCAAAATTTTACTACTGCTGCTACCACTTCCACACTGTCATTGTGTCACTCTGTGGCCTAAAAATTTTACTACCGCTGCTGCCACTTCCACACTCTGTCATTGTGCCACTCTGTGGCCTCATAATGCTACAGCTACTGCCACTGCCTCCTCTTCACTGTCGTCATGCTACTCTGTCAGACCTTCTACAGTCTCAGGCAGGTCAAGTTGACAACGGTTGACACTTGTTCTACGCCAGTTCCTCTGGCACAGAGATTAGTGGTCATGAGAACTTTTACCTTCCCATCTCTGTCGTCGTACCACCATGGCCTCAAAATTCTACTCCTGCTGCTACTTCCACACTCTGTCATTGTGTCACTCTGTGGCCTCAAAATTCTACTGCTGCTGCTGCCACTTCCATGGTCTGTCATTGTGCCACTCTGTGGCCTCAAAATTTTAATACTGCTGCTACCACTTCCACACTGTCATTGTGTCACTCTGTGGCCTAAATATTTTACTACCACTGCTGCCACTTCCACACTCTGTCATTGTGCCACTCTGTGGCCTCATAATGCTACAGCTACTGCCACTGCCTCCTCTTCACTGTCGTCATGCTACTCTGTCAGACCTTTTACAGTCTCAGGCAGGTCAAGTTGACAACGGTTGACACTTGTTCTACGTCAATTCCTCTGGCACAGACATTAGTGGTCATGAGAACTTTTACCTTCCCATCTCTGTAGTCGTACGACCCTGGCCTCAAAATTCTACTCCTGCTGCCACTTCCACACTCTGTCATTGTGCCACTCTGTGGCCTCAAAATTCTACTGCTGCTGCCGCCACCTCCACAGTCTGTCATTGTGCCACTCTGTGACCTCAAAATTCTAATAGTACTGCTGCCACTTGCACACTGTGCAGGTCAAACTTGACAACGGTTGACACTTGGTCTACATCAATTCCTCGGGCACAGACATTAGTGGTGATGAGAAATTTTCCCTTCCCATCTCGTGCCACTCTGGCCTCATAACCTCGCTGTGCCATTCCGGCCTGACCTCATAATTCTGCTACTATGGTTGCTGCCACTTGCCCACCCTGTCGTTGTGCCACTGTGTGGCCTCATAATGCTACAGCTACTGCCACTGCCTCCTACATACTGTCGTCGTGCCGCTCTCTGGTCTCCTGATGCTACAGCTGCTGCCACTGCCTCCTATATACTGTTGTCACGCCGCTCTGTGTTCTCCGGATGCTTCAGCTGCTGCCACTGCCTCCTCCACTCTGTCGTCATGCCACTCTGTGACTTCATAATTGTGCACGACTGTTATTTGCAGTCTTTGCATTTGGGCCTGTCTGTGACTGCCAAATTCTACTGTCATGCCACTCTGTGGTCTCCTGATGCTTCAGCTGCTGTCACTGCCTCCTCTGCACTATCGTCGTACCACTCTGTGGTCTCTTGATGCTACAGCTGCTGCCACTGCCTCCTATACACTTCGTGCCATTCTGTGGTCTCCTGATGCTGCTGTCACTGCCATCTTCACACTGTCTGGGGGGGGCTCTGCTAGTTTAAGCGTGTAATAGAACATGTTCTGTAAGAAATCTATGTGGAATCAGTGAATTGGTGTAAAGGGAGTGCGCTCTTTGGCGCTCTAGTAGGATCTTGGGCCTCTGCACGGTTCTTTATAGCTGGCGCTAACATTGACCTGTAAGGCCGAGTTCAGACTTGAGTTATTTGGTGAGTTTTGGCACCATAACTGCCCAATTTAAGTAAAGTGTGCAGCGATTCCAAGAGCGACGCCTGTTATCTGCGTGTCATACTGGCTCACAGTATTGTTTCACTACCAAGGCAGACTCCCTATGCGTGTTACTGCAAGGCACAGTTTTCTTCACCACTATATAGGCTCTCTGCAGCCCGGAAGTGTCCGGTTTTTATTGCGATTCACCACAAATTTATTCGGATCAAACCGAACCTTTCGGAAAATTCGGCAAACCAACCGAATCGAATTTTTGAAAAATTTGCTCATCTCTAGCCATAATACTGAAATGTCAGGAGAACTGACGAGACCTTTTTAAAATATTAAGCGATGCTACAATTAGACAGTCTGACAGCATGGCATACATTGTGTTGGAATAGTGTCAGCTTTTCTGTTCAAGTTCCACTCAAAAGTGTACTTTTAAGTTAATAAACTAACACATATCTTCTTAAATCTAGAAATATTAATGTGACTGCAGATAACCCCAATATCAAATTCTTCTCTATGTCTCTTTAAGAGAAGTAAAGAAAGCTAAGCTATGGGGAGATATTTTATGGTCTATAGCTATTTTGCTACTGTACCTGCTGATCATTTGAAAAAGGCAGGAACCTTACTCCTTCACCGGGAAATCAGGAGGACACAGAAAGCAGAGGGACCCCGTGCTAGAACTGTGAATGGGTTATGTAATTGATAGAGAAATTCCTATGTGACCCTCTTCATTTTTTTCAGAAGTTTGGGTTATTATTAGAGATGAGCGAATCCTAAAAGATTCGGGGATTTGGTATTCGGCTCGAATCCCACGGCGGGATTCGTGGATTCGGGCCGAATCACGAATCCCATTAAAGTCTATGGGAGACCCGAATCTTTTTGCAGGGGCCAAAGGTTCTGCACAGTCAAGTTTGCCCCAACATGTGAAATCCTCAGAAAATGATGGAAACACCTTGGAAATGCATAGGAAACACCAGGGGCAGCATGTAGGGAAGCCTCTGAGGCTCCCTAAGGGCTCATTCAGACGTCCGTTTGGTGTTGTCCGTGTTTTGCGGATCTGCAATTTGCGGATCCGCAAAACACGGACAGCGGCCCATGTGCAGTCCGCAATTTGCGGAACGCACATGATAGAAATGCCTTTTCCTGTCCGTGGATCTGGACAAGAATAGGACATGTTCTATTTTTTTCCGGACCCACGGAACGGAAGTGCGGATGCGGACGGCACACAGTGTGCCGTCCGCATCTTTTGCGCCCCCATTGACTGTGAATGGGTCCGCACCTGGTCCGCAAATTGCGGATCGGATGCGGACGATTTTTGCGGACGTGTGAATGAGGCCTGAGGCTGATGCTGCAGGTCCCTACCTTATGTAAATTTAGGTCACATGTCACTGCCAGCCAATCACTGCTGGGGAGGTATAGGGGCTGTTACATCACAGCAGGCGTTCCCACAGGCTTCCCTTTGATGCTGATTGGGTGAAAAAAACGGGCATTTCAAATTGGCAGTGACTCACGAATAATCACGAATCCGCGCTGCCTCAGGATGCAGAGCCAAGCCGAAGCGGGCAAGATTTGTGCGAATCCCGAATCTTGCCGCTCCGGCTCGCTCATCACTAGTTATTATACAATGCAAATTGGGTGTGTTTTGGAGATACCTCTGGGTCCTGTCCTGTTACGTGGGCCATTACCAGGCCAAAAAACAAACATTCAATGATATAGAAGTCGAACGCCCTTTTATAGAACCTTTCGCTCTGCCAGAGGTGAACAAATTGGGGGATCGTGCGAATAAACATTATTACAATTGTTAATGAACCCTTCACTTAATATATTGTCGACAGCAAATCGCGACTAGCATCGGTTTTCTCTGGCAGTCCCATAGAAATGAACAGAGCTCCAGTTCTCTATACATATATAATCTTTCTGCTAATGCTTCACTCACCATAGGATGCTTTCTAAGGAAAAAATAATAATTTTATTGTGTTTTACTGTGAAGATAGAGCAGCTTTTCCCTTAATGGCTACATGGATGATTTGTTTTATGGACATCCAGATATAATGAAGAGAGAAAACTTGTTGATAAATTTAGCCTGTATACCATACATCGACTAGTACAATTTGTGCTGTATTTCAGGAGAAATTATTTGGAATGAAAGGCAGTTAGCTTCTTAGATTTGCATCATTGGGTCACGTAATCTGAAATGTTGCACTCCAGCTATGATATTCCTCATGATGTTGACTGTATAGAGATGTGCATCATTTTCCCAGGGACCTAAATATGTATTTGAAAAAAGTAAAGGAGGAAAAAGACAACAAGCTAGACACTATTGTATTAAACACAAGTATGTCAATAGCAGCACATTCAAAAGAGTTTAAAAAATCAATAGAGGTCAGTATGAACACTAACATACTGATATCTTAATTGCATCCCAGAGGAAATATAATTCAATGTGTTGTTCATTGGATTCATCCCTATAGAATATGTTGGACACGATTCAATATTGTCAACTGGAGATGAATATGGATATTAATAAAAAGAAAATACAAGCTTTTTGCTAAGAAGATATTTCTAGATGAGCTAGCAGTGATTATTATGCAATATTTACAAGTATTTAGGGAGACATGTATCACCCACGGTACGCCAAAGAAATAGAGTAAAAACAAGTTGAATGCTACAGTATGATTACATAAATGATGACTTTTTAGGGATGTACAGCTCCCCTCAACACTTTTCCAAAAAATGGATGGAGCAGGGTGGGGAGTTAATGGGACAAGGGCTTTTATAGTCGGCTAAACACATTTATTATAATCTGCCTCAGGAAGTTAGATAACAGAAGTTACCTTGCTGCTGTAGATTTCCATTATTCCACTATTAAGAGATGTATGTCTCTTAATAATTGGGGCACATCTGACACCAACTTGAGATAGATTAAGAATAATAGGTGATTTGCCGGTCTTAATAATTCCCCCCCCCCTTTTCTTTCCATGTTCTGTCACATGACCTAGTGTACTCAACCATTAATCTTAATGACTACACTGTCATTTTTGCCATATTAACAGAGGCTTACAGATGTGAATTATGGAATCCTGGATGCTTTCTACTAGAAACATCTTCACACCGGTCCATGGGTTGTATATGATATTGATGCTCATCTGCATTGACATGTATATGGCTAAGCTACAATATGACATAAAACCTGTGGGCAGATGTGGCACTGTTTTTGGAAGAAAAGAACCATGGGGGACATTTATTAACTCTTATGCACCACAATAGCGGCATATTAAAGCCGTAAATTTTGTTATGCGCCTTTTTGTGGCAAAATATTTTCCCCGCTCAAGCCACTTTTGTGAAGTGGCAAAACAAGTGGACATGGAATGGTCAGGGAAGCTGGCAGGTGAGCAGGCCTGGCTCATTTATCATTTTCCACATTTCTGGCGAGGAAAATGGCTTAAAGGGGTTGTCTGGGTTCAGAGCTGAACCTGGACATACCCATATTTTCATCCAGGCAGCCCCCCTAACAAGATCTGAACCCAGACAACCCCTTAAAATATATGCCAGCAAGGGAGCTGGTGTAGAATTAAGTATATCACGCTGCTTGCTGAAGTAAGCCCCAAACTTAAGTAGAGGCCAGTACCTCTAAATAATGTTGGTGCTTCCTCAGGCAGTGTGATTTCAGATCAGAGTGGAAAATAAATGCCCCCATTGTTTTTATTATACTAAAAAAAACTCTCAATGGGATGCGATTCATATCACAACCACTTAGTGGCTACATATAGACACTTATAGCATAAACAAGTCCTGAAAGAGTATCACCATTATATCATGTATTTTCAAAGCTGGTCATCTTGTGACACATATCAATGTTGCAAGGTAAGGAAGGACACATCTGTATGTAATGCTACTATATACTTGCTGTATAATAGATGAATAGATGCATCTCATAATATAGTCTAATGGGACAGTTATATCAATGTATTTATAGAAATTTTAGTAAACCCCCATGCAATATTTTTAATCCCCTTCTTCACTTCATCCGATACATACAGATGTGTAGAGAAAAGTCTACAGGGCTTCAGAGTCATGCCAAACCTGCCTTAATTATAAAGATTTTCCAGTATGATCTGGTGTTGTTTTATCCTACAGTTGATTCATCAACAAGGACTGGGCACTGTTCATAGTAGGGGGCTACTGGTGGACCATTGGTATGGTGTGCCAGTAGAAATTAATCTTCCCGTAGATGTGCTTTTTTTGCCCTAGGTTCTGTTATGGCAGTACCTGACAGTGACTATTAATTTCCCCTGCAGCACCATCACAGGAAAAATTGTTTCACAGCAGCCATTGAATTAAGCCAGGTCTTCCAAAGCAAGAGACGTTGTGCCATTCTGATTTCTCCAATAGATGTAGGTACTAATAAGCCCACTCTTTTAACTCAGTAAATATTCTTAGTTTAAAATAATAAAGAAAACAACAAAATTATTTTGTATATTTTTGAAGGAAATTTACCAGATTTAAGTCTTTTAGAATATAAGTACAGCAAATGTGAAATATAAAATTCTTATGGGAGATATTAGACACTAAGATAAGTATATCACATGCAAAAGCAAAATTATCCTACCAAAGTTAAACCAAGAAAATTATTACAGCATAAAATATGGGAAGGGTTTAAAGTTCAGTCAGGTCCTGTCAGATCTCAGCGTTGTGCCATAATAAGTCTTGTCATTTTACAGCTTGCAGCTGTGTAAAACAATACTTTAGGTGAAGCAGGGCGGCATATGTAAGCAAACACAGCAAGACATTTTCTATGTAGACAGCTAAAGCATTTAAAGTGAAGTGATCTCCATATGTCCCGTCTACCAATGCCATTAACCCATCTGTGATAGAAAAGTACTGATCTTAATATATTCCTCTTTCCAAACTGGATCACTGTTTAATGAATTGCTATCATATAATCTGTCCTTGTGTTTTTAAGGATTATGCTAAAGGAATTATCAAATTGCATTAAATATGATAATACTATTACAGTATTTAATTTTAAAAAAGTATACAGACTTCTGCAAGGAACATTTTAGCTTTAGTGAATATATGGAAGCAACATGTGAAAATCTATTTGTACAAATCATTTTTTTTTTCATCTGAACGAATTTACACTTGTGAGGGGCATTCCCACAGCTAGAGAGGTTTCCTAAACCAGCAGATCAACATGGCTGCACATCTCGGGAGGCCATAAATAATCTCTAGCGCGCCACGTTACTATCAGTATCGACGCATGTGCTGATGATCTGGCTTCAACAAATTTACCTTTGCCGCTAAACAAATTTTAGAAGTGTATGTACAATCCCTAGTTCCTTTTACTATCCAGATCATTTGTATTTGCAATAATCACATGTGCAAGATTATCTCACGAATGTGAGATCCCCACCAATCACAGATTCATTGACTAACCTAAGGTTATCAATGCTAAAAAATGGAATATATAGATGGAAGTCTATCTTAGGAAACAGTATGCAATGTTTAAGACTCGTTTAGTAGATATATTGTAAAATTATCTGTAAAAATTAAGAAAACTCTGTCTCCACCAAGAAAAAAATAAACTTTTTTCTCCTTTTTTAAAATTTATTTTATTATAGCTTAATCCCGCTGTCCCCAATCTTACAGTATTATGCCCGAGGCAACTGTGTCATTTTCTCTTCTTTGGTCTCATTATAGAGCTGACACTGCTGGCTTCTTGTTTTCCCAAGCACTCTAAGTTTCTTATTGGCGGTTCAACAAATCCAATGATGATTCGAAACAGAACAAAAATAACATCTCTACAAAATACAACTGCCCTTGGCGGCTGCTATTGCTCGATGAAAAATCTCTTACCATCTTCACACATTTTACAGGCCACCATCATGCAGATTTCTGGCCATCCCTTGGCAGCTTTATATATTTTACATTAAGGTTTTATTATTTAATCTGCAAGAAAGTACAAACCAATATTATTTTGCATACAGCTGGTAAAACGTAACAAGAAATATAGCTTCTTACAAAGACCAGTGTTGTACCTCCAGCCTCTGCTAGAAATTATTTACAGGGAATGTTGACTGGAGTATGCATGTTTATTTTTTATGATATATAGGATTTTAATATAAATTACAGCCTTTGTAAATGTGGCCAGTGCTATACTCTTAGTAAACAAGAACATATTTACATTCAGTGAAGGTTATGAAAAATAGATTAATACTGTTGTATATAATGCATTTGAAAAAAAATAAAAAATCTTTCATCCATTGCCTGGTTTCACTGAACATGTATGGCCAGTTTGAACAACTGTATCAGCTATCAGAGACTAAAATGTGTATGGTTGTGTTTGCGAAATGATCTTTCAGCAGATAATCATTTTCATGAAAGCTTCTAGCAGAGCGGTTGGGTGGACACAGCATGCACTGTACTCAGCTAAAGGCTCATGAGCCCTGGTGCAAGACTTCAGCTTGGGCCCCCCTTCCCTCAGGGCTTTGTGGCCAGGAGCAGGGAAGGACATAGCCTTTGTGCTGCCTGAGCCAAAAATTGAAATGGCACCTCCCTACCTATGCCAAATTCTAGACCTAACCCCTTCCCTCCAACCAGAGGTGTAACTTGCCCAGCATGCACTTTCTGTAATATTGGTGTCTTCTTATGCAGCACAAGGGTCTTTGGGCTTCCTCAGGCTTCTGGGCCCAGTAGCGATTGTTACCTCTGCTACGCCCCTGACTGTACTGTGCTCTGTGTACATAACCTGTGTACTATCTTATCACTGAACTAATATATCTTACACACAAATATTTCTGTAAAGTCTGACTTTTGTAAATACATTATGAATACAGTAGAGTAAATATGTGCAATGTTTGTCCTGATGAGACCTTTGTAGCCACGCCCGCCCCATGCGCAGAAGCAGCCAGTGAGTAGGCACTGTGGTTGGCATAGTCAACGGCATCGTGGCTCGCAATGTGAACACTGTGGCTAGCCAGGGAGCCACTTGGCTATTATCTGGACTCCTATAGAAATGAATGTAGAGCACACATCTCATGAGAAGTATGCTCTGCTTCACTTTAGAGGCTCTGTTCTCTAGATAAGTGTGGGTCCCAGAGGTGGGACATGCACCTATCTGACATTGGTGGCACATAAATACAACCCCACAATGTGAATAGGCCTTGATATTTTTTGGTTCACTGGCTTCACTAGAAAACATTGAGCCCACACCAGTATTATGTTTTTCTTTCTCAATTAAATGTTGCAAAATGCATAAACACCTGCCTAAACTTTCTTCTTACTCTCAGCGGACAAAAACAATATTGTTTTTACCAAGAGACTAGAAAACTCCCACAGATCTAGTCTTGCTTGAAAGAGGTTGTCCACCTTTATTAAGTGATGACTAGAGATGAGCGAATTTCATATTTTGATCCGTCCGGTCTCCGTTATGCAGAAGAGGGCTCCCCTACATAATAGAAATGGGACGGATCCGTTATGCATGCCATAGACTTCTATTATGATGGAATGCATAACATAATGCCTCTAAAGGCATTCTGTTATGCATTCCGTCATAGAATTGCGTTATAGTCTGTGGTAACGGAATCCAAAACGCATTACACCTTTTAGCACCAAATGAAGCGTGAACGAATTTCATAACATGAAATTTGCTCATCTCTAGTGATGATCTATCCTCAGGACAGGCCATCATTAGCTGATTGGCAGGAGTCTGACACATCACCCCCTAACAAACGCCGCCCACCCCCCTTCCCTCAGATAAGCTGTTTGGCATTTGCTGCGGCAAATTATGTATTTATCTTGCATTGTTATGTTTCCAATTGTTCTTGTTTTTGTAACTTAGAACATTTTCAATATTTTGCTCTCAGGGTATTCTTCTTCGGTGCTGTAAGCAGATAGCTTTGTCTACTAACAAAGTGTTGAGCTCAGTCCACTGCAAAGTAGACAGAGCTGTCTGCTTCCGGTATCAGACATAATGACGAACGGATCATTGGCTGGGGGTGCGTGATGTCAGACCCCTGCCAATCAGTTAATAATGACCTACCTGCAGGATAGGCAATCACTTAATAAAAGATGGACAACTCCTTTAATCTAAGACATAAATGTAATTGTATCCAGTGAAACAATGCTCTGTCTGCTAAAAACTGTATGAACTGGTAGTCCTGAGATCAGAGAGGAATGGCTACACTTGAAGTAAATGTATCACCCTCTTTTTTGCATCCCTTTAGTTTGGAATCTGGAAATGCTTCACTATTAGAAATGTAGTAAATAATTTGGGAATTTCATGGATTGCTTATGGTGACTCTATAGATGTGCCACACTGCATCACTACAAAAAAAAAAAAAAAATATATATATATATATATATATATATATATATATATATATATATATACAGTACAGACCAAAAGTTTGGACACACCTTCTCATTCAAAGAGTTTTCTGTATTTTCATGACTATGCAAATTTTAGATTCACACTGAAGGCATCAAAACTATGAATTAACACATGTGGAATTATATACCTAACAAAAAAGTGTGAAACAACTGAAAATATGTCTTATATTCTAGGTTCTTCAAAGTAGCCACCTTTTGCTTTGATTACTGCTTTGCACACTCTTGGCATTCTCTTGATGAGCTTCAAGAGGTAGTCACCTGAAATGGTTTTCACTTCACAGGTGTGCCCTGTCAGGTTTAATAAGTGGGATTTCTTGCCTTATAAATTGGGTTGGGACAATGAGTTGTGTTGAGCAGAAGTCAGGTGGATACACAGCTGATAGTCCTACTGAATAGACTGTTAGAATTTGTATTATGGCAAGAAAAAAGCAGCTAAGTAAAGAAAAACGAGTGGCCATCATAACTTTAAGAAATGAAGGTTAGTCTGTCCGAAAAATTGGGAAAACTTTGAAAGTGTCCCCAAGTGCAGTCGCAAAAACCATCAAGCGCTACAAAGAAACTGGCTGACATGAGGACCGCCCCAGGAAAGGAAGACCAAGAGTCACCTCTGCTGCGGAGGATAAGTTCATCCGAGTCACCAGCCTCAGAAATCGCAGGTTAACAGCAGCTCAGATTAGAGACCAGGTCAATGCCACACAGAGTTCTAGCAGTAGACACATCTCTACAACAACTGTTAAGAGGAGACTGTGTGCAGCAGGCCTTCATGGTAAAATAGCTGCTAGGAAACCACTGCTAAGGACAGGCAACAAGCAGACGAGACTTGTTTGGGCTAAAGAACACAAGGAATGGACATTAGACCAGTGAAAATATGTGCTTTGGTCTCAAATTTGAGATCTTTGGTTCCAACCACCGTGTCTTTGTGCGACGCAGAAAAGGTGAACGGATGGACTCTACATGCCTGGTTCCCACTGTGAAGCATGGAGGAGGAGGTGTGATGGTGTGGGGGTGCTTTGCTTGTGACACTGTTGGGGATTCATTAAAAAATGAAGGCATACTGAACCAGCATGGCTATCACAGCATCTTGCAGCAGCACGCTATTCCATCCGGTTTGCGTTTATTTGGACCATCATTTATTTATCAACAGGACAATGACCCCAAACACACCTCCAGGCTGCGTAAGGGCTATTTGACCAAGAAGGAGAGTGATGGAGTGCTACGCCAGATGACCTGGCCTCCACAGTCACCAGACCTGAACCCAATTGAGATGGTTTGAGGTGAGCTGGACCGCAGAGTGAAGGCAAAAGGGCCAACAAGTGCTAAGCATCTCTGGGAACTCCTTCAAGACTGTTGGAATACCATTTCAGGTGACTACCTCTTGAAGCTCATCAAGAGAATGCCAATAGTGTGCAAAGCAGTAATCAAAGCAAAAAGTGGCTACTTTGAAGAACCTAGCATATAAGACATATTTTCAGTTGTTTCACACTTTTTTGTTAAGTATATAATTCCACATGTGTTAATTCATAGTTTTGATGCCTTCAGTGTGAATCTACAATCATAGTCATGAAAATACAGAAAACTCTTTGAATGAGAAGGTGTGTCCAAACTTTTGGTCTGTACTGTATATATATATATATATATATATATATATATATCAACATTGTATACCAAAATACTGTAGTTGAAAGATGATGTTTTATTTCTTATCAGTGGTGGTCACCTGCTCCCCTGTTTGGCACTCCATACAGGCATAATCAAGTTATTTCCACTTTAGTTATACTAGTATTGTAACTGGCACATGATAGGTGGGCGGTTGGGTATGTAAAATTTTTATGTGATGCCAGTGTTTTACAATTTGAATATGCATTTAGCAGTCACAAAGAAGATTATTTTAGTAGCGTTTTTTCCAATATATATAGCGGCTTTACAGTCAATCTATAATTTACTGCCAAAATGTCATCATATAAATATAAGTGACTTATTACTTTCATCTCCCTGGAATCAAGACATGAGGTAATGTTGATGCTGTTATTCACTAAAAGGCATTGAGGCGCCAGTATCTTAGGTCAGAAAATTAACTTATCTCTTTGACTCAGCTTTTACCTTGCTGTACAAAATGACAGATATATTCTGCTTCTGCTTAAATATCTCCTTAAAAATCATATTGACAATAAGTTTCCCTTGATGTGTAACATTAAGATAAATGTTCCTCTGCTTGTGTCTCTAACTCTTTTTGGCCCCTTTTGTCAACTTACTATCCTTTTAAAGCTTTATGGAGTAGAGAAGACACATACATGTCTAGGCCGAGGAGTCCTTCTGCAGTGTCAGCATTAAAATTTCTTATTCTTATGCTTAATCATTTGCCCGGCCCCAACTTTGAATTTCTTTTCCTCATGTCTGTCAGAACTTTTTGGCAGTTTCCTTTCCTGCTCTGAAATCCCTAGGCTCACTTTCTGAAATTGTGACAGCAGATTTAAGGACATTTTTTTTACCCTGCTTAGCCATGGCAATTAACAAAAACTGAGTTTCAAAGGAAGGCTGAGGCAGCAGAATTCGACAGCAATGTAAGTAATGGCTTAAATAGATACATTTTGCCTGATGCGTTAAGTTGCTGTCTTTCCTTTAGTTGATGATTCAAGGGCTCTATTTTAGGACATGTGCTGTGACAAAAATGGATTATTAAAAACAGGGAAAAAACACTGTACTTGATCAAGATGGCAGCTTTCATAATGGATAATATCTATTTTCTCTAAGGACAGCAACAAAAAAGCACAAATTAAGTGTTCAGAATTTGGTTCTATTAAAATCTGGAGAATCGACGTTGAGTTAAATTCTGGATCAAATTTAGTTAAAAATGGTATATTGCGCAGACTAGAAGACCAGTGATCAGTTGATAAATATAATGGTCCATAGAAGCTCAAAAAAAGTCTTTACTGTTTTCTAGACTGCAAGACACAGGCATACGCTTGAAACCCACCTGCGGGATGGAAAGGTACCTTAAGGAGGACAAGCTTGCTCTAGGTTGCCATATGAACAGCCCATCTTAAGTATTGGCACCTATACAGTTAAAAAAAAAGATGCACTACAGACATGCAACGTGCACTACCGATTTTGCAAGCTGTCCATGTTAGTGAAATTCCTTCCAATTATCCATGTACTGTATTATAAACTTAATAGGAAAACACTTTTCTATACTCAGATAACCATTTTTTTTTACCCAACATTTCTAAAAAGTGAAATTACAGTAACTTCCAACCATCAAAAAGATACCACTGAAGCTGTCAATTCTTTTTTCCATAGTTTACTAGTAGTAGTAGATCTACTACTACTAGTAGTAGAGTAGTGTAGATCAGTGATGCTCAACTTGCCCTCTATCTGGAAAAAAGACATACAGCCATCCAGTTCAGCTTGTTATCCTGCAAGTTGATCCAGAAGAAGGCAAAGAACACTGTGAGGTAGAAGCCATTTTTTTGGGAAAAACTTCCTTCTCGACTCCAATAAGGCATTCAGAATACTCCCTGGATTAAAAAAAAAACCTTCTCCAGAAATCTAATAACTATACCTATAATAGTATTACACTCCAGAAATACATCCAGGCCCATCTTGAACTCTTTTAGTGAAACCACCTACTCAGGCAGAGAGTTCCATAGTCGCACTGCTCTTACCGTAAAGAATCCTCTTCTATATTTGTGTACAAACCTTCTTTCCTCCTTCTTTCCGCAGAGGATGTCCCATCGTCACAGTCACAGTCCTGGGGATAAACAGATGATGGGAGTGATCTCTGTACTGACCCCTGATATATTTATACATAGTTATTAGATCTCCCCTCAGTCGTCTTTTTTCTAAAGTGAATAACTCTCATTTCAATAATCTTTCTGGGTACTGTAGTCTACCCATTCCAGTAATAATTTTAGTCGCCCTCCTCTGAACCCTCTCCAGCTCTGCTATGTCTGTCTTGTTCACGGGAGCCCAGAATTGTACACAGCACTCCATGAGTGGTCTGACTAGTGATTTGTAAAGTGACAGGACTATGTTCTCATCATGCGCATCTATTACCCTTTTGATGCAACCCAATTATCTTATTGACCTTGGCAGCAGCTACCTGACACCGGTTTCTACAGTTTGGTTTGCTGTTCACTAAAATTCCTAGGTCCTTTTCCATGCCAGTGTTACCCAGTGTTTTACCATTTAGTATGTACTGGTGACTTGTAGTGATGATCGAGCACCCTGATGTTCGGGTGCTCGGGTGATCTGGCCGAACACTGGGTGATGCTCGAGTGCTCAGCCGAGCACCCGAGTATAATGGAAGTCAATGGGAGAAGAGCAGGCACCGCCTGCTCTGCAGAGGGGAGGGTGTCTGGTCAATAGGGAAACGTCAGAAAATGGTGGAAACACCACAGAAATGGTTAGAGAACAGCATGGGGAGATTGTCTGGATGCATCTTGGACACCGAAGTTGCAGCTATTAACGATGATGGCTGACTATTACGCCACTATTACGGAATGACAAAAATACCCCCAAAAAAACTAAGATAACATCGATTTTACAGGAAATATTGTTAGGAATAGAGATGAGCGAGCATACTCGTCCGAGCTTGGTGCTCGTTCGAGTATTACGGTACTCGTAAATGCTCGCTGCTCGGACGAGTATCTCGCCATGCTCGAGGAAATGGCAACTTCCGCATTGTGCATTTTTGGCGCCTATAAATGCAGCCAATCACAAGCCAGGAGACTCTGCGGTACACCCAGTATCACGTGGGGCCCTTACATGTCGATAGCAGGGGTTGGCTGGCCTGATCAGGTGACCCTGGAATATACTAGTGACTGGCCGCGGTGCTCGGCTCAGATGCTGTCTGGATGTCGTTAGGGATAAAGCTGCTGCGTTTCAGGAAGAGTATTAGGGCCTGCATTTAGTTCTCTGTTAGGCAGGAATTACCCACAAAGAACCCAACAGCCCTTCTAAGGGCTACAAGAATTTTTTTTTTGTCTCCTGGCTTGGCTGGCTGGCTGGCACTAGTAGTGCAGCTATCACCATATATAACCACTTTTTTTTATTGTTATATCTCAGTGATCCAAATCCATTTCTAGTTAGATAGTTTCTGCACGTCACGTTCCCAAAAAAACAAAACTAAAAAAAAAAAAAATATAAAAAAATATTTTTTTTGTTGTTTTAGCTCAGTGATACAAATCCATTTCACACAGCTGTATGGAACCATTCTGTGTGTCACAGTTCAGTACACTCACTACAATCCGTATTTTCTGTCCAGGTGACACTTTCTGTACGTCACTTAATACAACCAGGTCTTTTGCTCTCATATAGCTTGATCCCAAAAATCTCTGTGCGACATTTGTCTGGGTCGCAGTCAAAATAGCCACCGTCAGCAGGGTGTCAGTTAGCTCTACGATAGTTTCTGCACATCAAGTTCCCAAAAAAAACAAAACTAAAAAATATATATATAAAAAAAATAGTTTTTTTGTTGTTTTAGCTCAGTGATACAAATCCATTTCACACAGCTGCGTGGAACCATTCTGTGTGTCACAGTTCAGTACACTCACTCCAATCCGTATTTTCTGTCCAGGTGACACTTTCTGTACGTCACTTAAAGGGGTTGTCTCAATTTTATAATCCACTTTATATCCATTCTTTGCCCTCCAGTAAAGGTTTCTTCAATATACATCCATTTTCAAATCTGGATGTAACTCCTGTAAATCTTATGTTCTTACCCCAAAACTGCATGCTCGTTTCTAGGGGTTACGGCCACCACTGTAATGCTAGGATCGGTGGCCGCGCAAGCGCACTTGTCCTCTATGCTCTGGCTGCAGAGCTGGCCGGCTTTCACAGGAGCGAGCACGTACTACCACTCGCGCATGCTCATTCACTCCCGACCTGGCCACCTCACAGAGATGATCACAGTTACAGGGGATATGCTACAGCCCCGTAACTGTTATAGATAAAGATAATTATATGCACTTACTCTAGGCAGCTGTCTCCAAGTAACCTTATCTGGAGACATTTAGGTGTTGAGCAAGCAAGTAACTGTTATCTCCTTGGCCCCTTGCAGAGGAGTGAGTGTGTCCACACTGCCGTGGTCACATAGCATTGTATTGGTTTATGATGCTATGTAACCCTTAGAGGTCTTGAATGTATTAGATGACACTGACCTAATGCTGTCAGTGTCATCTAATACATTTCAGACCTCTAAGGGTTACATAGCATCATAAACCAATATAATGCTATGCGACCTAGAAGTTCAGACCCGTGCTGACACACTGGCTCCTCTCTGTGTTCACAAACTGGCTGCTTGCAAGCTTTCTGTAAGTAATCACCTTACATTTCCCCATAATTTACATTATAGGATCTGAAATCTTTGTAATGAAAATACTGTTCACTCTATGAAATTATATACATCATCTGCATCATCTACAGTATATACTGTTTTGTTGAACATCCTACATTCATGCTGATATATATTATAAAATAAGAACAAATCTGTCTCTCACTATATATATATATATATATATATATATATATATATATATACACTCACCGGCCACTTTATTAGGTACACCATGCTAGTAACGGGTTGGACCCCCTTTTGCCTTCAGAACTGCCTCAATTCTTCGTGGCATAGATTCAACAAGGTGCTGGAAGCATTCCTCAGAGATTTTGGTCCACATTGACATGATGGCATCACACAGTTGCCGCAGATTTGTCGGCTGCACATCCATGATGCGAATCTCCCGTTCCACCACATCCCAAAGATGCTCTATTGGATTGAGATCTGGTGACTGTGGAGGCCATTTGAGTACAGTGAACTCATTGTCATGTTCAAGAAACCAGTCTGAGATGATTCCAGCTTTATGACATGGCGCATTATCCTGCTGAAAGTAGCCATCAGATGTTGGGTACATTGTGGTCATAAAGGGATGGACATGGTCAGCAACAATACTCAGGTAGGCTGTGGCGTTGCAACGATGCTCAATTGGTACCAAAGGGGCCCAAAGAGTGCCAAGAAAATATTCCCCACACCATGACACCACCACCACCAGCTTGAACCGTTGATACAAGGAAGGATGGATCCATGCTTTCATGTTGTTGACGCCAAATTCTGACCTTACCATCCGAATGTCGCAGCAGAAATCGAGACTCATCAGACCAGGCAACGTTTTTCCAATCTTCTACTGTCCAATTTCGATGAGCTTGTGCAAATTGTAGCCTCAGTTTCCTGTTCTTAGCTGAAAGGAGTGGCACCCGGTGTGGTCTTCTGCTGCTGTAGCCCATCTGCCTCAAAGTTCGACGTACTGTGCGTTCAGAGATGCTCTTCTGCCTACCTTGGTTGTAACGGGTGGCAATTTGAGTCACTGTTGCCTTTCTATCAGCTCGAACCAGTCTGCCCATTCTCCTCTGACCTCTGGCATCAACAAGGCATTTCCGCCCACAGAACTGCCGCTCACTGGATGTTTTTTCTTTTTCGGACCATTCTCTGTAAACCCTAGAGATGGTTGTGCGTGAAAATCCCAGTAGATCAGCAGTTTCTGAAATACTCAGACCAGCCCTTCTGGCACCAACAACCATGCCACGTTCAAAGGCACTCAAATCACCTTTCTTCCCCATACTGATGCTCGGTTTGAACTGCAGGAGATTGTCTTGACCATGTCTACATGCCTAAATGCACTGAGTTGCCACCATGTGATTGGCTGATTAGAAATTAAGTGTTAACGAGCAGTTGGACAGGTGTACCTAATAAAGTGGCCGGTGAGTGTATATATATATATATACAGGGGAGCACCCAGGAATTTTTTCTAGGGGGGGTCCGAAAAGGAAAAGGGGGTGTGGCGTCTTGTGGGCAGGGCTATTTTAGCGACACGCCCATATATCAAACACACTACTGTAAGAGTAAAGTGCGGCGCGCACAGCGCGCCGCGGCGAAAATACACCCCGCCCATTATTATAAGCCCCTCCCATATCTAATAGGCCACTCCCAACAAACACTACAGCTGAAATATGGTTGAGGCCCAGTTCTATACATCATATGGAGAGGGGAGGACGTGTCCTGGCTGCACTGCCTGCTTTACATTATACAATATGCAACAGCAGGCTACAGCCAGGAAGATCCTCCGCTCTCCTCCCTCCCCAGATCCTGCTCAAAGCCTGTGCGTCCCCCCCCACCATCTGCCACCTGCCTGTGCCCTGCTGACCCCCTTTGGTCATCCTCACCCAGCTCTGAATCCTCCTTCTGTAAATGGCAGAGGGAGGAGCCGGAGCATCTCCTCTCCTACACAGCGCCCCATACCTCTTACATCCAGTGATGTCACCTTTGTTGTAGACGTTCTCTTTCCTCATCTTCTCCATTCGGACCAGACCGCCATGAAGATTTTTTAGCCATCTCTCGTCTCCGCAGAGATACAAACAGACATTAGTTTCCCACATTTCTATCATCTTTACATCTTCTGAACACCTCATCCTGCCACCCCCAATACTGTGCCCGCTGTGCTCCCCCAATACTATACTGCAGAAACTGTCCCCTGAAAAATACTACTACCACACAGTGGCACACAGTGCTCTAAAAAATAACTGCACCTACACTAATGATATTATGCCAGGGTGCCCCCCAAAAGTAACAGTGCTCCCCAAAATCCCACCAATAGAAATAATTATCTGCTAGACCACACTTAGTAGTAATGAGGTCCCCCATAGTGCCCATATTAGACATCATGTTCCCCATAGCCCCCCAGTAGTAGTAAAGCTCACAGTAACACCCCAGCTTAGTGCCCGCAGTTGAGCTAATGTCCCCATAATGTATACCAGTATAAAATACCCCTATATAGTGCCCCAGTAAATGCCCTCATAGTGCTCCTCTCCCCCATAGTGTTCCCCATAATATGCCCCTTCTTACTGCCCTTCACATCCCTTATAGTGCTCCTCTCCCCCATAACGTGCCAGTAAAAATTGCCCACTTAGTGCCAGATGCCATAGTGCCCCCCTATAATTTACCAGTAAATAATGCCCCTTTAGAGCCACCAGATGCCCCCATAGTGCTGCTCTGCCCTATAGTACCTCCCATAATGTGACAGAAAAAAATTACCCCTTAGTGCCAGATGCCATAGTGCCCCCCCATAATGTGGCAGTAAAAAAGTGACTCTTTAGAGCCACCAGATGCCCCCAAATGAGGCCCCTATAGTGCCACCACATGCCCCATAGTGCCAATCTCCTCTATCGTGCCCCCTATAATGTGCCAGTAAACAAAATGCCCCTTTAGAGCCACCAGATGCCCCCATAGTGCCCCCAAATTATGCCAATATAGTGCCAAATGCCAGTAAAGAAATGGCACAGTACAGGGCAGGGGGCACGGTACAGGACAGGGAGGCAAAGTACAGGGCAGAAAGCATGGTACAGGGCAGGAGGCACAGTACAGGGCAGGGGGCACGGTACAGGACAGGGAGGCAAAGTACAGGGCAGAAAGCATGGTACAGGGCAGGAGGCACAGTACAGGGCAGGGGGCACGGTAGAGGACAGGGGGGCACGGTACAGGCCAGGGGGGCACGGTAAAGGCCAGGGGGGCACGGTACAGGGCAGGAGGCACGGTACAGGCCAGGGGCACGGTACAGGCCAGGGGGGCACGGTACAGGGTACAGGGCAGGAGGGCACGGTACAGGGCAGGGGGCAAGGTACAGGGCAGAAATCATGGTACAGGGCAGGGGGCAAGGTACAGGGCAGGAAGCACGGTACAGGGCAGGAGGCACGTTACAGGGAAGGGGGCACAGTACAGGGCAGGGGGCACGGTACAGGGCAGAAAGCATGGTACAGGGCAGGAGGCACTGTACAGGCCAGGGGGGCATGGTACAGGCCAGGGGGGGCACGGTACAGGCCAGGGGGGCAAGGTACAGGCTAGGGGGGGCACGGTACAGGCCAGGGGGGCACGGTACAGGCCAGGGGGGCACGGTACAGGCCAGGGGGGCACGGTACAGGGCAGGAGGGCACGGTACAGGGCAGGAGGGCACGGTACAGGGCAGGGGGAAAGGTACAGGGCAGAAAGCATGGTACAGGGCAGGGGGCACGGTACAGGGCAGGGGGGCACGTTACAGGGCAGGAGGCACGTTACAGGGCAGGGGGCACGGTACAGGGCAGGGGGCAAGGTACAGGGCAGAAAGCATGGTACAGGGCAGGGGGCAAGGTACAGGGCAGAAAGCACGGTACAGGGCAGGAGGCACGTTACAGGGCAGGGGGCACGGTACAGAGCAGGGGGCACGGTACAGGGCAGGGGGCACGGTACAGGGCAGGGGGCACGGTACAGGGCAGGGGGCACGGTACAGGCCAGGGAGGCACGGTACAGGCCAGGGAGGCACGGTACAGGCCAGGGGGAACGGTACAGGCCAGGGGGGCACGGTACAGGGCAGGGGGGCACGGTACAGGGCAGGGGGCACGGTACAGGGCAGGGGGCACGTTACAGGGCAGGAGGCACGTTACAGGGCAGGAGGCACGTTACAGGGCAGGAGGCACGGTACAGGGCAGGGGGCACGGTAGAGGACAGGGAGGCACGGTACAGGGCAGGAGGCAAGGTACAGGGCAGAAAGCACGGTACAGGGCAGGAGGCACGTTACAGGGAACGAGGCATGTTACAGGGCAGGGGGCACGGTACAGGGCAGGGGGCACGGTAGAGGACAGGGAGGCATGGTACAGGGCAGGAGGCCACAGTACAGGGCAGAGGGCACAGTACAGGGCAGATGGCACGGTAGAGGACAGGGAGGCACGGTACAGGCCAGGGGGGCACGGTACAGGCCAGGGGGGCACGTTACAGGCCAGGGGGGGCACAATACAGGGCAGGGGGAGCACAATACAGGGCAGGGGGGCACAATACAGGGCAGGGGAGCACAATACAGGGCAGGGAGGGCCACAATACAGGGCAGGGAGGGCACAATACAGGGCAGGGAGGGCACAATACAAGGCAGGGAGGGCACAATACAGGGCAGGGGGGGCACAATACAGGGCAGGGGGCACAATACAGGGCAGGGAGGGCACAATACAGGGCAGGGGGGCACAATACAGGGCAGGGGGGGCACAATGCAGGGCAGGGAGGGCACAATACAAGGCAGGGGGGGGCACAGACTGAGTGAGACTTACCATTTTTTCTTGCTCCAGCAGGAGGTCGGTCGGCCGGCTGGATGGCTGTGCTGGGCCGGCTGGAGCGAGGTGTGATGGCGGGACCGGCCAGGGGAACTCGGGGAAGGACTGGCAGAGTCACATGGGCTCTGCAGCGCCGGGCTCTGTGCTTGAAATTATTGGTGGAGAAGCAGCTTCCGCCCTCTGCTTCTCCACCAATCATATAGAAGATTGTAGCAGCGCAGAGGAGAGGTAGGAGAAAAACCTCTCTCCCCTCTCCTCCATAGAGCTGCCACCTGCCGCCGCCCGCAGTAAGGATCAGGGCCGCGCCGCCTGTGGCGATTGCGGTGCGGCCCTGAAACATTAAAAAAAAAAATTTCTTTATCGCTCTAGGGGGGGTCCAGACCCGCTGGACCCCCCCTGTGGGTGCGCCCCTTTATATATATATATATATATATATATATATATATATAGGCAGATTTATTGTAATTTTTTACATTTATTTATTTATGTGAATCTCTTTCTATATATAGATACATATTTCTCTATATATAGAGAGTAGAGAGATAAAGATGTATTTTTATATATTTTTATGTGTTTTATTAAAAAAAAAATATATATATATATATAATATTTTCTTTAGTTCTGTGAATATCTCTCAGTATACAGAGTGGAGAGGGGAGTATCTCAGTATAGTGAATAATATATATATATATATATATATATATATATATATACGAAAATATATTCATATAATTTTTTTAACTATTTTTTGGGGTTTAATTTCAGATGCACCAGAGGATATAATTAATGTACCCATCCGAAAATGGCATAAGATGGATTTTTTTTAATGTAAGATACCCACACTAAGGGCCCATGTCCATATTGCGGCCCACAAACAGCGGGTACACAATATATGGGCACCAGCCATATGCACACCGTATCACAGATGTGGACCTATTCACGAATTCATGAATGAGCCCGCAATCTGTTAGATATGGTGCGGGGCAGAACAAAGGAACTGATCAGAAGCCCAAGGAAGCACTGGGTTTTCTGTCCCTTCCTCTGCACAGCAAAAAAGTAGAGCATTCTACTTTTTTGTGGTGTGGACCCCATTCAAAAGTGAATGGGTCCTGCTGTCGCATACAGTGGCCCTATGGTTAGTGCCTGTGCATTGCAGACCGAATTTTGCGTTCCGCAGAAAAAGTCCAGCCTCCTTGTGGCCCCCATACAGTATAATGTCTCCTTGTGTCTGCCCCCATACAGTATATAACGTCTCCTTGTGGCTGCCCCCATACAGTATATAAAGTCTCTTGTGGCTGCCCCCATACAGTATAATGTCTCCTTGTGGCGACCCCATACAGTATAATGTCTCCTTGTGGGCCCCCATACAGTATAACGTCTCCTTGTGGCCCTTGCCCGCCCCATACAGTATACGTCTCCTTGTCTGGCTGCCCCCATACAGTATAACGTCTCTTGTGTGGCTGCCCCCATACAGTGGCTATAATATCTCATTATGACCCATATGCTCAGTATAATGTCTCCTTTGTGCCCCGTATGTCTCCTTGTGGCCCGACAGTATAACGTCTCCTTGTGGCTGCCCCCATACAGTATAATGTCTCTCATTGTGTGCTGCCCCCATACAGTATAAACGTCTCCTTGTGGCTGCTCCATACAGTATAATGTCCCTTGTTATTCCCCATACAGTATAATGTCTCCTTGTAGCTGCCCCCATACAGTTACAGTTATAATGTCTCCATTGTGCTGCCCCATACAGTATAATGTCTCCTTGTGGCTGCCCCCATACAGTATAACGTCTCCATGTGGCTGCCCCATACAGTATAACGTCTCCTTTGTGGCCCCATACAGTATAATGTCACCTTGTGGCTGCCCCCATACAGTATATAATTTCTCCTTGTGGCTGCCCCCATACAGTATAATGTCTCCTTGTGGCCCCCATACAGTATAATTCTCCTGGGCTGCCCCCTACAGTATAACGTCTCATTTGT